>DWQT01004708.1:0-10981 GCA_018244895.1 Myscelus amystis hages
TATATATACTTAGATTTATTGATATTGATGCATGCTGGAAAACTTGTCTGCTAGAAAGATAGGAAAATAGGAAAGTAGAAATAGAAAGTTTTGGTCTATCTCGTAGGTACCAAATTTATCTAAAATAAGATGCACATTCACATGTGGTATGTATACGTAATTCTACATGTCGGGTTTGTTTGGTTTGTTATGGCCAAATGGTATTTTCTTTCATTTATTGAGTTACTTTAAACCTGGACATGACTCAGGGTACTTACTACATACAATATAACATTAATATTTTGACACAAGCACGTATTACAAAATTTAGTAACTTTGTAGTAATTAATTGTAGTAAAAAATATTTCAGCAGTTATGCTCTAGTAGATAGCCTAAAAACTATTATTCTAAATCTAGTTAGCTTTAAGAAACGAATACAACTCTTCCATACATATGATGAGCAACTATAATTTTTTTAAACATTTTCGAGCTTTGAACGACTTCTAGACATTTTTATTTGAAAATTTAAAGTGTCCTTACACACCCTTAAATATTAATTATATAAAAATTTTTAAGCCCACATTCAGTCAAGGTCCGGCGTATACGGCACTTAACATGGCGTAATTCATGATTAATTAAACGAAAATATTATGTGCACTGTGAGGGTTTTAAATTATCACCACAAGGAAGCATCTACTATTTGTTACTAATTTCAATATACTTCTACTTGTGTACTAACTACAAACGATTCTGATTTTATGTAATTTTCCACGTTCCTAAGCAAAACATAAGAGCCGCTAATGCAAACAATCTGATTTTAATATCGTGAAACATGTGCTATTTACATACATAACTTGCTGATAACCGTCCACAGAAGTCATAAGTTACCTTGGAAATGTGTTAACAGCGACATCAATGTCAAAGAAGATATCGACTAGCTCCTCGACCTCAGAATCTGGTGTTAAAGAAGGTGGTAGGGTAGCAGAAGGAGGGGCTGCCTCGACCGTATGGCCCGCGCAGTTGAAGGGCACGGGTTCGGCCTGCACCATCGGCAACATAGCTACAGAACACTCCAGAATCCTTTTCTGCCACCGCTATCGAGACACACGCCTCCCTGAATAAACTTTGAGCAACACGTTTCGTATCCGCATCCAAACACACACTGCATTGCGCCACGCTTGCGACGCTGTTTTTTAAACAGGTATTGAAACAAAACACTCAATTAACAATTTTGTAACAGTCTGCACGTCGATAATAACTGCGAGCTATGTTTATATCAATAGTCCAAGGAACCGAGCACAGAGTATATTACGCAGCTAATAAAGTAATGCAATTTTCTATCGATATCCGTGCGAAACGTTCGCTACAAAACAACGATGAAAGTCAACTGAAAGACGAGACATACATATACATACATCCTTGTCATACACTACTTTACAAATTATCAACACAGCGCGGCGGCGCGGCGCGATCCGCGCGATACGGCACGAAGCGGCGACGGTGGCGCGGGGCGGCGGCTACAGACTATGAGTCGTGCGTCGTATTGCCGCTACGGTCACACCCACGTCAATTCCATCTCGGTAAATCTCTTTCGATCTCGCTCGCCGAGACGATAACAAAACTGCGCCGTCGATTAAGGCCGATTATATACGAGAAAATATTTATTGGAATTTAGATAAATAATATTGGATGAATTTATTCATTTACCATAAGCCATTAATGTCATTCGTTGCAAAATAAGTACGTACATTTATGTTCTAATAAAATAAATATTGAAGGTCGACACTCGACCTTTATAAGTATAATTCCGTTTCATAGTTTACTCATTCGACCCAAAAAATTGGATAATGTCATAGTGGTAATGGTGAATTTTTTCACGCACTGACCATTCTTCCAAAGATAGAAATATCAAAATCGTTTTAATTTTACTCAGTTAAATATATATCACTAAAACAATAAATGTTTTCATAAATACAGAAGCTCCATATAGCAATTAAATATGCCGTAATGACAATTGTTCATGTGTGCGGAGACAGATATCTAGGTATCTAGCTGAACGTATCTATGAAGCATGAAAGTGAAATGGAACAGTATTCGTGTCAAGTGCACAATTTAGATAACAAGGTCACGTCTTGCATAATAAGTTTTAGTGATATTTACCCATTTTAGAACACGACTCGCATTGTGTCCAATTTTGTAGTTATGGATAAGATACATAGGTGCGTCTAGGTTAGAGAGATATACACTCACATATAATACAAAATGTTGAAGACATTTAAATTCCATGTTATGTATAAAAACAAAAAAACACAATGTTTAATTATTCTACGGACAAAAGATGTGGTATGTTCAGAAAAAATACATATTTCTTAAAGATATTCTAAGGGTGAAAAGATTTTTTTATTCGTTAATTATTTAATTTACAGGTCGTAAATAGTTATTTAGCCCTCTATATAGGGAGTATAAAAGTTGAATAGCAAAGTAGTAGTGGAGGAAGAGCGGTGGCGCGCGGCGTGTGCAGATATCGGTGCAGGCGGCCCCGCAGATCTATGTCAGTGGGTCACGGCAATGACGTGGCGCACGGCCGCCGCGAGCCGCGCACTTCATTCTAATTCCGCTTCGCCGGTGTCTTCGTATCGACGAGCTATTTATGCCCTAATACGTTAACCTGTCAAATTGAAACACCATACACACTTGCCACTGGCGCGTTACAAAAGAGGCCCGAACTACTCCAGAGGCTTGGCGGCGACATTGTTACACCGCTGACATTGACCGCCTCCGATGTGTAATTCGCATTGCCACGTGAGGAAAAATATGTTATTCGGTTTAATTATTAAGAAATACATCTAGTCAGTGGGACTTACCATTAGTCACAAAATATTATGTGGTTATATTTAAAATTTACCCGCTTGGATGCGAACTGCAGTGGTTCAAGAAGTACAAATAATGAGAATAATATTACTAAATAGAATACCATCAGCATTTTAAAAATTATTTTCAAAAACATTTCCAATTTCTATCATATCTTTCTTACGCTTCATATTCGAAACCAGCTACTTCGAGCGCTTTGTTTTTAGTGTTTATTTTATTTTAGGGAATAAATGAATTTGGTTTAGGCTGCAAAACGGTTAACGATTGTGCTCATCTAGAACGTCCCGCGTTTTCCTCCCGTTCATTCCGTTCCCTTCAACATATCGTGAAGGTATCTATTTATGTCATGTTTTACAAGTTCCTTTTTGTACAAGAAAGCCATCACATTTGATCATTTTCACGTTTCTTAAGTAGTCTGTTGTGATGTGGGCAAATGATGTAGACATAAATGTATACATCATTTGCCCACATGTAGATATGTCAAATTGAAGTAAATGATAGCATAGTGGTTTGGAATTCAGCCCCCCACTGCGCGGGGTCTGGGTTCCATGCCGGCACGCAACTCGGGAGTTGTTACGTGCGTTTTATAACTGAAATTTAAATATCACTTGCTATAACGGGGAAGGAAAACATCGTTAGGAAACCTGCACACCTTACAGATTTTATAAATTTGAGTACTATCGTCGGCCAATAAAAGTCCTTTCTAACTAAATAAACACAAATAATATAAAGATACATAACATAAATCGAATTATGTTAAAACTGATTTATTCAGTGAAATAAAATTCCAGGTTTGACTAATTCAATCGACACTTTCGGTTTCGGAAACGATCAGGACTTTATGCACACCGGCTCTTGCGATTGCACCCCGCTCGTCCAGTTTAACACTCGGCGGGTACAAAACATTGTACGCTTTCCGGTTTTTTTTTCACTATTTAATGGTCCACCGCTGGACCGGGTCTCTTCTGATAGTGAGAAGGATTAGGCCATAGTCAACCACGCTGGCCAAATGCGGATCGGAAGATTTCACACACCTCAGAAAATATTATACAAACTTATAACATCTCTAAGGTGTGCAGGTATCCTCACGATGTTTTCCTTCACCGTTTTAGCGAGTGATATTTAAATTTTATTTATAAAACGCACTTGATAAATCAGAGGTGCGCCAGGATCGAACCCAGAGCCCCCGGAGTGAGAGGCTGAATTTCAAACCACTAGGTGATCACTGCTTAGTGGTTGGTGGCTGCGTAACCAATATAAACATTACTTGTTACCCAGTAATGCAGTATTATTATTTAGTATCGCAGAAGAATAAAACATCAGACGTTAGTGTTTCCCCGGCCGTATTATGTACCTACTGTACACAATGCAATAAGTCAAAACGCTATGTATCATCGTCGTCACGCGCCATCCATTTCACTCGAATACTTCAATATGTATCCGACGCCGAAGCGGGGACAACCCTGGATTGATTAATATATCATCCGCTTACCTACTCTCTCGTCCCTTCTACCCCGTTTTTGCGTATCACCTTTGGAGTAAAAAGGGCTCGATTTCAATGGCTATGCGGAGCAGAACATTTATCATGGCGGTAATGAATTATCGGAAATTTTCCAATAAGCTCACCGAGAAGTAAAATGCGTATCCACCCAGATACAGCACAAATTGGCGACGTATGTATGATACATATATCCATGTACTTGTATATTGCGATTGCGACTCACGACTACATCTACTCTTACTTACCTAAATACAGAAAAATGCGTAAACGTTGGATTAACATATAGCATATCATCATATTGTAATCATAATAGGAAAATAATATGAATTTTAAAAATTGCGAAACATTGAAAATAAACGTAGTTTTATGTTATTAAAAATTATTTAAACATTTCATAACTGTTTTTAAAGTTATTTTATGATGGGCAGATGCGTAGAGGCGATGAAAATTGTTATACAGGCTTAAAATATTTTTCGTGGCTTTTTATTAAAAGCGGTGCAGTTGTTCAAGTGATAAAGTGCGCGTAAAGCCAACCTAAAATCATAAACTGCTATAAAACTCAACGCTATTGTAGAACGCCGCTATTCCACTGAAGCCATTTTACTGAGTATGTCACCTTTTAGACTATTTGGATTCACTGTACGTTGAAAGGTATTTTTGACGAGAAATTCACTTTAAATCGGAATGGCCCCAGTTTGCGTATTTCTTTAAAAAAAAAAGTGTGTCAACCAAACAAGCTTTTGTATATTCTGTGCATAAAGATGACAAAGATTTTCCTCTCGCTTTTGTACAATTTTTTGCGAATCTGCTTTTTTTTGCTACAAACGCTGTGTATAAAGTTGTTTCACGCGTTGACATTGTTTAAACGAGCCGCTAAGATATATCACTGAATATATAACGACATGTTTGACGAGAAATATATGCAAACATTCGTTTATAACATATGGAGTGGGTCGTATTTATAAAAATTTGGAAGCGAATGTTACATGAACCGCTTAAAAATATTCATACTCGTAGTTGGGTAGCGTCGACCGCCCCGAGTTACGACCAAAAGTATCTTGGCCAAACGATACTCGTCTTTGTGGAATCCCCTCGAAAACTCGAGAAATATAATTTTTGAGATGATGGCTTTGGTCGAGTACATCGCGGAGGACTTCGAAGAGATTCGACGGTATACTCGCAACATCCTCTTTAATATCGCCGTACAATTCTGCGCCTTAGTACAAATATCATAGTACACACGTTGAAGTAAGCGATATTACTTTTTTTCCCCGTGTTGCGGCTTTACGAGGAAACAAGAAACTTTCGACCTCCCCGTCAAATTGTATCGCTTTGGTTTTGTACGTGAAACACGTAATGAGTGGCTTTTCGAACGGGATGAGCTTTTTATTGCGAAGTACGTTTTTACGCAAAGCACGTTTAATACTATTTCCCACCATACCCTAAATATATAGGATTAACGCTGATTAGTGGACGGCAACAATATTTCAATAATATACATACTTATACTGAGAATATAGAGATTTTTTGTTAACATTTCCATAAAACATGCTCCTCGAATTTACCTAATCCAAATTAATAAAATACAATATGCAAACCCTACTTGAGTACAGATCGTTGCATAAGTGGTTTAAAATAAGTTTATTATGTTCATAATACCTCCTTTTCTCCGTCATAGAACACTCAAAACAGTTTTATGACTACGTTATGTTTTATTTCCAATAATGCACGATGCTATCCGCAACTGTAATAAACACGCACAAGCCTTCGTTACGTCGGTTTAAAGTCCTTGGTTGGTGACTGACCAAATATTTTTGTTGAATTGTCTTTTCTACATTCCTTTTTTTAAACGTCCAAAACAATACTGTTAATAGATGTAAATGTAGTGCCTGTTTGCGTAAAAAATCACATATCTGTATAATTGTTTTGTCTATTAATAAGAATCATTGACAACATTTATACTATATTCATTCATAGAAATCTATTCAGTAGGCACACGTAAGATTTGTTAGTGTGTAAGTGCTAATAAATGCTTATTGCGAAAGCAATATTAGCATTATTACAACAATTTTCATTCACCTGAAAGAACTTCGCTCATCAACCTCGTACAAAGCAGTCGAGGGTGGGTCGCGGTAGCAACGCTCCCCGCCCTCTGACCCGCTCCGCTCTTTGTCGACGTGGGGACGGTGACATCACGCGTACATTCGCATACGATATGACTGACACTCCACTCTTACCGCTTGGCCACGGCTACCGGCTGTGGCATGCTTCATAAGTTGTCTTACATTTGTTTTTATCTTGCCGCGCCGCAAGTCGCACCGCCTGTAGCTGTGGCCGAGCGGTTATGGTATTTATAAATTGATTCGGTCAAGTGTAGTAATTGTGCTTGTAATGTGTACAAATAGGTCGAGCTCAGATCAGCTTGCGGTAGCGGTCTATGATGATCACAGCTTCGGTTCAGCACGATATGTACTTAAAATTTAAGCTACAAGTGAAATTAATCAATCAGTCGGTAATTTGTCATCCCGTTGTGCCCAGACAATTGGGCAATGGGCAAAGGTCACGCCGGATTAGTCTACTAGACTCTCAATTCATTGTACTACTGGATTCGTAGCCCCAATTAACTCGACTGACAACGTTTATGCAATTTCGAGCGTTCTCTCGTAGACGTAATGGGCGAAAAGCAGAGTAAAGTAATGATTTGTATCAACATGTATTTGACATTCATTAAAGTGTGTGTCTGTTTCTAATTTATAGATAAATAAAACATTTGAATTCGAATTTGTCTCATGAAATCATAGCCTGGTAAAGGACATTGTTAGCGTAACTCTTAATTGATTCCAGGCAGTGATTTAATGGATTACATTCCGACTAGTTTTATTTGGCACTATTAAATAATTACACATTCAATCTAACTAAATGAAGCAAGTAGGAATGTCATCCGTCACTAAGATGCTGAAATATATTTGGAGAATTAATGAAATCTGTATTATTTAGTTAAGTGATCGCCCCGTGGCTTAGGTACATACATACCTAGCCCTCTTTAGGAATTTTAAATTCCGATCTTTGGCATGATTTGCAATACGAAGTGTGTTCTTATGGCAAGATTTGCGAGACAGTTTATGTTTTTCAATAATAGTACAGAAACCTATGACTTTTCTAATGTCTTCTAACACGTGGGAGGTCGGCGAACCTGACCTAACCGTGTACGGCGAGGAAGACTGAGACTAAAACCTTCTTAAAAAGGTCACACATTCAACAGTTGATCATAAATATGGTAGAGATGATGACGTGCAAACGTAAACAAGACTAATTTTAAGAATTGAAAATGATAGCTCACAGTGTCATTGTAGATAGACACATCGCTGGGTTATTATAAGACACGAAGTCACCACGTGCCTCGCCTCATTGTATTTATGAATTCACTAGAGCAGACGATCGTTTCATCTCGTACATACGAGCACGTACACATGCCTTAGGCGACAAAGCGTCGAGCGGGTCAGAGGGCGGGGTACATTGTTAGCGCGACCCGCGCTCGAGAGCTTTGGATGACGAGTCGCGCCTACACGTCGGTGATCTACTAACACAAGGCCTCTCTCAACAGGTTAAGGAAAATTGTAACAATGTTTACTTTTTCATTCACCATGAAGCTGTTGGTTTCGTTTGTGGTGTCGTGTTTGAAACTACATATAGCTTTCGAACTGTTGTCTGACATTTCTTTTGCGATAAAACGACTTTCAATATTACTCCTTAAATGTTAACACATTCGTATTCGTTACGTTTACGCGTAGAATGTATTTGTTCTATTTAAAATTCACTACATTCAATTGCAAGTATTAACGCTATGCGAGTATCTACCACAAAAGTGTTCAGGTAAGTAGAAAAAGAGAAAACGTATAAAACGAATTTAGAGTCGACAAACTTCTGCCGAAAGTCCCGTGCTTTTGTCCCTTGAGAGAAGTATTCGTCTCCACAGTCTATATATGGTCGAGTTTGCTCCTCACTAATGTTTTCTGTTGGACAAAGTAAAGTGAAGCGTGTGAGACCACTCGTACGGTCGTATATAGTTTTCCATAAAAGTTTCTTTTGAAGGGTAAATCGGGTCCAGTAGTGAGGAGTAAAATGGCGTGCCGTATTGCCGCTGCGTGTCTTTCAGATATCAGAGGACGTAAATGTTTACGGTTGCACTAAATTCAAATACAATTATGTAATAATTAACTTTTGGTTTAAAAAATCGACTTAAAAAGTTACAATCTCCGCAACAGTTTTGAAATGAAAGTTATTAACACCGGTTTATGAATAAAAATGCAAATCGAGAGCCTCCTAATTTTTAGAAGTCTAAAAATTTCTCATACATAATTCCTTTCAAAATTTAGTGATATTTTCAAGATTTTTACTTATTATAAACTTTAGATTAGTTCTGCAATCCGATTATGCAATATTTTTGTAAAACATACAACTGATTCTCTTCTTTTCCGAAAACGTGAAAATTGTATGAAACAAAACCTTCTATGTTCGTTGTTTGATAGATGTTTTGCCTTTAAACTTTATTTCAGTCAGAAGTTTTGATTTAAGATTTTGAATAAAGACATGAGAATTTTTTGTCATTAAAATCTTCCCGACGCTTCGCGATGTACGCTTGCCTGGATGAAAAAACCTCGCCAGCGAGCAAGGTTCAAAAAGCTTTTCATAAAAATGTTGGCGCCTTTAACACCGGCCTCTGAAGGGTAAGCAAGTTATATGCAGAAGGTACTATTTTTCACTTTATCGAAGAAGACGCCCTTCCTTCCTGTCACGAATGAAAGAGGCGAGAGGGAAACGCGCCATAAAACACTCCTTTCTTGGAAATCGAATCGATGATAAATATTTCGAACATCATCATATTGTACAGATGATGATTAAAAACTTCTCGATAAAACGTCCCTATTACTTATGAATAAGTATTTTGTATTTGTAGATATTTCTTTATCATTAACACTTAGTAGATAGCTTAAATGAACACTTACCAACATTAATTAGTCACAAATTAATTAGTCAATAAAAAATAATGTTGGAAAATTTTTAATATTGAACAACACAGATGCCGCCGATATATTTATGCAGAAAACGTATTTGAGGTGCTTAATAATTTTCCAACGCCGTTCAATATCAACTATACAATAGAGACTTCGTATATTCATCAATTTAGTCAAATGAACATAATGCATTCTCAACTCCGTCGTGAAGCTGTATTCCCGGGACTAGTTTCAATCGCAACTCTGTCGTGGAGCGCGCTAAAGTGGTGTTCTCGCGGAGGCTCAACTCTTGCGAGCGGTTGGCAGACGGATCTCGGTTCGTTGGAATTAATCCATCTTCGCTCCTCAATAGTGACGGAAACGTATTAATGTCGGTCTTATAACGAACCGCTGTCCATGGAAGATAAACTATGTAAACGTATTTTGCAAGGTAATTGAAATGTTCACATGGATAGAGACTCATATGTTGTATATTATTTGATCAAATAAAAATACAATAACAGCAACGGAACACAATTACGTAACATTCTAATTTATAGAAATAATATCATATAAAAAATTAACTATTACAATTGTTTTGTTAGTATGCGGTCTTATCGCATAAAGCGATCACTCCCCGAAGAAACATACCTATAAAATGTATTAATATATAAATATAAATGTTTATATATTATTTAAATAAAGTGCAAAATATGTCTGTCATAAGAGGTAATACGAGGAATAAAACCAATTTTATACGTAGACAGTGAATTGAACGTCAAGAGGATGAACGCTTTAGACACAATATTTTGCGTTTTCGCTTCGCCTACTAGAACGCGATGCGGCAACGTGTGAAACTGCAAAGCATCTTTAAGGCGATTAGCGGTCGCTGCCTACAAACATCAAATAGGTGCTACAATCCTACCAACATAAAGAGCCTTCGTGTCAGAGAGGTCTTTGACTTTCCCCACACGCTTGTACCGAAGATACCTCTAAGAACTACACTGATCTCATTCAGCATGGATCCCTCATATCTATGTACATTGAAACGAGAGCAAACGAGTCTAGTTTATTTCGTGTATTTGATAATGTAAAAATCACAAGCTCACTTAGCTATGTATAAGATGCTAGGTGAGAGATATGAACTACTATAAACCAGGTCGTAGATTGAAGGGCACATTTCAAAGTTATGAAACTGTTTAAATACGATTTATGTGAGTAAATCGTAAAAAAACATACGAGTATGTATCGACGTTATATTATGGTAACTATTGATAAATATATATTCAATGATTGGAGTTTAAAGGGTCTTCGTACCACGAAAGTATACAGGTATGTAGGGTATGTATTTCACTAATTATTGACACTGTTAACAATCTTTACAATAATTAAATTTTTAAAATAATCTTTAAAATAATCAAATTTTGATATTTTATACGTTACGTTCGACTGAACTCGTGGTCGAGCGGTTAGAGACCCTGACTGTGAAACCGGAGGTCGTGGGTTCAATTCCCACCCAGGACAAACATTTGTGTGATAAGCACATTTGTTTGTTCTGGGTCTGGTCGTAATAAAAATATCTATATAAGTATTATATAATATGTATATATGTATGTTTATCAGCTGTCTGGTTACC
>DWQT01004709.1:0-10980 GCA_018244895.1 Myscelus amystis hages
CTAAATACGCACCGGCAAAAATCAAATTTTAACTTTAGATAACTAACAAATGTTCAATTAAAAACCACCCTATTTATTTACGAAAATGAATAAAAGAACAAAAATAAACATATACACTTATGCGATCTAAACACCATTTAAAATCACACGTCACTGTAAACCGCTGAATAAAAAAACCTTTTTTTTTCAATATTTTTGTCACAACTTATTTAACAATATGCGTCCATTAACAATATGCAACAACCAGTAAGCACATAATCACGGTTATTACTAGTAACTGAATCTAACGTGTTCAGTGCGTCAGTTAAAATGACTTCAGGTCGAAGGTTTAGTCTGAAGGTCGGGTTAATTCTCGTTAAGGCGAAGATACACTTGGTATCATCGCTGAGACTTGAGACAAACATACCCTTAAAGAAATTGCCATTTTTAGTTATCTGGGGTCTAATCTTTTAAAAGATACTCGCGAAATCTTAGTGAATTTAACATGTCCATCCATGAAAATGTAAAGTAAATGAATACAGCGATGAAAGCAGGATGACGTCAGGTTTGTAATAGAAATATCTTGCACTCCGCGATCTGCAAACATTGTAAAACCCCCATTTATTCATACTAGGAGTCGTGGGATTTAAAAGGAAAGTAATCAGCGTACGCTTTGTGTTTCCATAGGGTCCTAGTAGGTACATAAGCGATGTCTCGCTGCTATAACAAGATACAAATCTTCTCCCACTTGAGAGACACAAGACCTCTCTCGATCCCAACCGGGCAAGACAAATATGGACTAAGGAAAATAAGGCAAATATTTAATAACCAATATTGTATTTGTTCACAAAACATACGACAAAAGCACGTTCGCAATTATATAGCCTTTTCCCGTAGATGTAACTTGATGCAACTACTTATATGTATGTAGATTGAAACTAACAATTGTTATATGATATTCTGTGTGGTACAGGAGTTTTTTCACCATTTTTAGTGATCCACGGCTGGTCCAGTCTCCTCCTATAAGGTCTCCTCTTATAATGAGAGGGATTTAAGCCATAGTCCACCACGTCGCTAAGTACGGATTGGCAGACTTCACACGCCTCAGAAAATATTATACACTTTATAACATCTCTAAGGTGTGCGGTTTCCTCGCGATGTTTTCCTTCACCGTTATAGCGAGTGATATTTAAATTTTAGTTAAAAAAAACGCACGTAATAAACCAGAGGTGCATGCTAGGATCGAACCCCGACCCCCCGGAGTAGGCCGAGATTCAAACCACTAACCTATCACTGCTATAACAGGTGTGATTTTACCTTAACTTACCCGACGAATCGTTTTTGGCACGATGCCGTAATTTTGTTGAGGCAAGTAATATTGTTAGTATATTCCTATAAATAATCATTATCAGCTTACGTAATTACAAATTAGCATTAATTAAAGTTAATTTGATTATTGCAGGTAGCTAGCGTTACTTCTATTTTTATATTATATTAAATTCAGTAGTTTATCAAACTGTAGGTTTGGTTAACACTCAAAGTTATATACAATCACGCTAGGTCTCTAACGCGGTAGGCAGGGTTTGGAGACCCAAATATTTCTATACAGACCTGACGTGCTTTTAGATAGAGAATCTTGGCTAAATAGATTACATAGTACTCTTTTTTATACTTATGAAAGTGGAGTCTAATGATTGTAATCAAGACATTTTTTTATAAAATGCAATACCTATTTATGAAAATCATTTTCGTATTTTTGTCCCGCCTTACGGTATTAAGCTTAGACTTCAATATCTTTATAATGAAACGCTTTAAAGATATAGTTTACCACATTTACCTAGTAGTAGACGAATGTCAAACATTATATTCCTCGGCGCACATTATGTATTCATTTGTTAATGCTTTATCTGTAAAGTATAAGATATAAGCGATCTTAGACAAAAGCATTGTCTCCTAGTCAACGTTTGGGCAGTTTTCAGAGCGCGGATACGGTAACGAAAGAGAGATATGAATATTAAAAAGTCCAAGGTGTGCAGGTTTCCTTTCGATGATTCCTTTACCGTTGTTTAATTTTTCATTCATTAGCAACATTGTTTATTTAGCAAGTTAGTTACGTAGTTTAAAATCGTCGTTTGTCGCCACTAGTTCTGGTGAAATAGGTTCATTTCATAATAAAGAACATTATGGTATGCACATTATCCTTGATAGTACAGATTATATCGTCAAAATCATCTTTTTAATGGTCCAAGCGTGCGTGACACACGCTAGTCTGTTTGGGTTGATTCAAAGCTGGCTCAATTGTCCTCTTGCTTGCTACATTGAATGGATGTCTCATGTTTGAATTGTGTGTGTATAGAATCAAATTAATTACCATACCACCCGTATTTAATTGTAATATTTTTTTTATTTAACTATTGTAACTTTTTACTGTGCTCACGTAAGACTAAGAATTAAGCGTATTTTTCTTCTTTTATTAAAGTTTTTCTCTCTTTCTTACTGTTGTATTGGAATTGTCTCAATTATTATGTATATGTATAGGTGTAACGGTACACCCGTTGTGAATTCATAATATGTTTTAATTTCTTTCCAATAATATATTATCTTCCGAAAACTTCACACTTGTAATAGTGAAACAAATTTGTAATGGTTAACAGCAAAACACACACAACACAAGACACAGTCGCATATTGTCCGCAAATATTGGATGGACAATATTTTGTGTAAACAATTTGTTTCCGGGTGTTTGTAGAAGATACGACATTTCGTATGAGCGTGTACCTCGAAAGCCTTACGACTGTCAGAGTACACGAACATACTTGAACTTAATGTCATATAATCATTCAGGCTGTGGCACACCAAGAGAAAATACTTAGCAAAAAAACCACTAAAATTGTTAAATTTATAAACAAAGGACATTAAAAAATAAAACAAGCTTTTTAATAACACAATTTATTAATAATAATTGTAAGGAATGTTCAAACATTTCTAAGGACACACATTTCCTCGCTTACACACGTGTCAATTAATTTTATTAAAACCAAAAACGCCTGCAAATTGCCCTCACAAACAATAGTTATAACAGTATATACAAACGAAACTATGATTTACAGTGCTCGGATAATACATGTATATTATATCGCTTTAGAACTAAAATACATCGCCAGCGCATGAGAGGCACAAATATTAATTCAGCTTACACGAATTAGCTTCCCCGGAATCGAACCAGTAACAGAACGGTAATCAACATCTCGTAGTATATGAGTAAGTTCAATTTATTCGTCAGAATTCGAGCCGTATGGAATTAAAAGAAATCCGGTAGTCACTGAACGATGTTTTGCTAAAAACGTATGACATAGATGTTTTTAAGAGTTTATATACTGTGTATCAAAGTGGAAGAAAATTAAATTAAAATAATTGAAATTCATTAGGCTTATTGATGTCACTGCAATATTTATGCATTGTAAAGAGGGTAGATGCAAATTTTGTCAGTCAGTCAATGTCAGTCGGCGCGCGGCGCTCGGACAGAACGGGCACGTTTCACAGCGCTCCTATTCTTTTCAATTTAAAGTAATATTTCCTGGTTGCTTTGTAATCGTAGCGCATACAAATCGTACCCATGGAATTCAATTAAACATAGTTTAAAATAATTATTATAATTAGATATTCATATAATTATTTCATTGCACACCAACAAACATTTACAGGTAAACGAGAATTAACATAAACTTTATAAAACACAGCGATAATAATTAAATACAATTAACTGCTATATATTACACTTGTACACTTTACAAAACTTAGCCCTAAAACGTTTAAATAAAATACGTATTTATTGAAACTCCCCGCAACACACGTTAATAGATTGTAAAAATCTATATAAAGACGATAGAAGTCTGTAGGCAATTTTAATAACCAAAAATTGAAGTAATTCTAAAGACATTAACAAAGACGAGAGAAAGTGACCACGCGTTTAAATTCAACGGAAATATTTTAGGGCGTATCTCGTATCATTATACCCTCCCAGCCTGCAAAACCATCTTTGCTTCATTGTAAGGCTATATACGCCATTTAGGAAGCCTTAGTCTGCTGTCAAGATTGATTCAAACTCAGCAGTATCAAATCATTTGTGGGCAATGTTTGGTTGAGAACAGAGACCGACAGAGAGAGGGTTAGAGATGGAGAGAGGGAGATAGATAGAGAGAGAGAGAGAGAGAGAGAGATTTACATTTCTTTATGAAACGAAATGTACATTCTTACAGCGTGTCATAACTTTTCATATGATACTAATGTTTTAACTCTTTCATATATAAATATTATAAATGCATAAGTGCGCTGTCTATCTGACTTAGGTTTCCCCGTCGAAATCTCTTAGCCGATATCGCCATGGTTTGGCTGTAAAGTTTTTTTTTACGTTGGCATTAGCAGCCGATGGTATAGCCGTAGTTAGAATGAGAAGTGATTAGTATGAGGTAGGTACGAAATTATGAATAAAAAAAGACGCGAAACGTCGTATTATATGCTTTTTAAAAACCCTTCCGCTCAATCACGATCCCCAACTCTAGTAAGAGAATTTTATGCCATTTAACTCGAGTGCGAAATATGAAATGTAGCAGATATATATTCTCTTATATTTTTTAAATACAAAAATGCCTCCCTATCACATATGTGTAATTACCAAATGGCATATAAATAAATACATAACTCCACACCAGATTCAACTCCTTCGCGCATAGTCATATATGCTTACTCTACTAGTTTTATTAAGTGTCCATTCGAAGACATTTTTATTAGAACATTTAGCTTAAGCGTACAGCACAATAACATAAGTAACATAACAAGAGAGGAATAATAATAATAAACTGTACCATTGACCAACTTGCTTGCTATTAGTAATGTTTCTTTTAGATACCAAATTTCTAGAGAAAAATGCTTATTAAAGTAGGAAAAAGACATATCTATGCACATTCATTCTTTAGTTTCACAACAAACATCATTAGTGTACAGATATACTTCGTTTTGCACGTCGGTCTACTCCGGTCTACTGCGGTCTACCGCGGTCTACTCCGGTCTACTTGAGATCGACGTCTTCCCCGAGCAGGTCCTCGCACTCCCTCTCCCACTTGTCGTCGCCAGTTTTATCCGCGACCACTTCGTACTCCTTCAGCTCGGCCTCCAACTCCTTCTCCCATTGCTCTGGAATGTTCGATCGTTTTTTTAGAGATAGTTCAGTCGCTCACACATCAATGTTACAATAATACAGTCACAATACCTGTTTGTCCGATGCTGTCCCGTGTGAAGAGTGTTAATTCGGGTGCCGTATTAAAATATTGAACGATAAATGTACATCGAAATAACAAGGCCAATGTTATTTTAGAATAATATAATTATTTCAATTCAATAATAACTAACTATAAATGCCAGTTATCAACTATTATGTCGTAATTCGCTAAACATTTATTCTCAAGTATTGACATTGGAATGTGTTTAATACTTTTGTCGCACCGTCGCTACAGTACAGTACGGGGGCGGGGGAGGCGTCCTCTTGCCAACTAAACAACCGCTAAACGTGTCACGTTGAATGCCAAAAGTTGAGAGAGAATAGTTGATACTTGTTGACATTTATCAATTTATATATCGTACGAGCACAGACAATTCAGTAGACGAAGATAATACAACCGATTCAATGTGCTGTTCAGCTAAATACCATCTCTAAAATCATTCGGTACGCTCTTTGAACGATCGCCTAGAATCATTCAATCGTACGGCGCGCGTCCACTGAATCGTCCGTGCTTAGCACACAAATCCTCAGTAACACTAGCATCCATAGGTTAGTAGACAACATTGAGATCAAAAACATCGATAGAGTGTTTAAATATCATTCATATTCACCGCTAGAACACCGAATATATATTTATATTAATAATAATAATACATTACAGAAATGTCCCGCGAACCGATCCGCACACGAATGATTATTGCTACGAATACATTGAAGCTACCCGAGGTATGGAAGCTGAAAGATCGCCAACAGTTATCTAGGCCTGTACTTTATCACGTATGTTGAACGTTCGTAACGCCGAACTCACCGACCGACCGGCCGACCGACTAATTCTACACAACATTATAAACACCAGATTAATACGAATCGATTATTCATAATACAATTATCGTTATACAATAGAAGTTGTAACGGTTGTAAACAATTACATATAAAACGAATCGCGGGATGCAGGAGCCGTCGGCTGCGAACACAGCGATTCATGTATTTGGGGAGTTCAACGAATGGAAACGGTATGGGAATGTTTAATTGACTGTCGGCCACAAGTGACGTGTCGCGGATATAGAATGTTC
Source organism: Myscelus amystis hages (assembly GCA_018244895.1). Classification (NCBI taxonomy): domain Eukaryota; kingdom Metazoa; phylum Arthropoda; class Insecta; order Lepidoptera; family Hesperiidae; genus Myscelus; species Myscelus amystis. The sequence goes on from DWQT01004709.1 coordinate 6,331, forward strand.
GAGACATAATGTTAAAGAAACAACAGTATTGTTGATAATTTCTAAAGTTTCAATGTTCACGAATATTTTATCGAAGACTTACACTATGATAGAGAAATACATATATACGAAGCTACGGTATTATTGGATATCGATATATATTCATTGTTAGATGATTTAGCATTTTCATGCGCCATTAGCTCCATTCTCGTTTATAAAGTACACACTTTAAACATTTTAGGTCTATTGTGTATGTAAGTCTTCGAATAACTTTTCATAGACAGCGACAAAGGATTGTTTATGGTCAATAAACTTCATACAGAAATCACATTTATATACATACATATAAAGACCAGTTTCAACATTGCTACAACGCGTTCAAAGGTAAGAAAGGTCAGTGAAAACGAAAAAAAAAACGGCACGCCATCAAAACCAAAACCAACTTTGAGAAATATAAACAAGCTTAAGAGAGAGATAAAAATAAATAAGAAAATAAGCACGCAGCCACCGGAAGCGGAATAAAATTTGAAAGCGAAGACGCAGGAGACGGTAGTAGGGGGGTAGCAATGTTCAAACCTTCGAAGGATTAGGTATAAACAGTTTCAACACTACGGAACAGAGATAGAATGTAACGTGAGACACTATATTAAATATATGACCTTATTTACTTATACATATATATAACATTCAGTTTACACGAATCAATTATCAATCGAGAGAGTTTCTAATTAATTTGTATATGTTGGAATTGCAGTTTCCGTGTGGTAAACCTGAGCGGCGACCGGTAAAATATACATATTAAATATCTCTATAAGAAAGGTCGTGGTTAATAAATAGACATCTATACAATTAACAACGAAGCACTCATCTAGATTTGTTAAAGACATCGCTCTGAAAATAGACGTGGAAAATTTAAACGGGACGTAGATGAGGCGGTTAACATAAATATAATTTCGATACATACGGATACAATCAACGTTGATATCAGAGGATATATTGTCATTATTATACGAGCAATAGACGACACACGACACAATGAGAACGAGGATATGATATATAGACGTATGTAAAGTTTCAGTTGCAGATAAAATATTACGTCTCGGTACTGCCTCCATGCATGTTACATGTAAGTTTTAAACAATAGCAAAGGTTATAGTGAGGGAATTAACAGTGGTAGAGCTTGAGACAATAATGCCAGAATATACAATACCAAATGTGTGTAGGTACGACCAATAACAATATCAATCGCCGTACCGAGGACACGCATGAAGCTAGAAGTGTTAAATGATCCAGAGACGATCTTGAGCGTAAACATTAACTCGCCATTAACATACTTTCATTTTTTTTTTATTTCATTTCATACATTGTATCGTTCGATGACAATATATTTTTCAATTTGCTCCGCTAAATCAATCTATCACTACACGGTGATAATCCCTACTCGTGATCGATTAGTACAATATGATTATTGTGGCATTATTTCGTCAAGGTGGCAGGTAACATTTTCACACGAGAAGAACCCATTTTTAACTTAACGCATTCCGCTTAACGCAAGCGTCGTAGAACGACATCGGAGGTGGCAAATATACTATCCATAGACAGTGCGTTAGAGATAGCAATATTGGAGAAGCGAATGAACACGAAATGACTAAATCGCAGTTGATTTTAGTCGAAAGTAAATCGCTTTTCAAGCTTAATGCTTTGATAGCGGCAGCCGATGTTACGGGCATACGAGTAACGGATACTAATGTATGGGGCAATATTCAGTTATGGATAGTATACTGTCCAGCAGAGGTGTTAGGTTATTAATAGTGTATGCGGATGCTCCTTGCTAGTCCGTGCGTCACGCTTAAGCTGCATTCCAAAGGATGGAGAGAAAAACTCGTTTAGAAACACACCAAATAAGATAATATAATGATTTCTATTTTTATACATGTAAATGATTTGATGAATGGGAAATACAGTTTACCTGCTCCGGCAAATGTAGCTATAGCATCTCGTGAGTGAACAGTGAACGGAAAATAAATAAAGTACAATCTGACCTCTGATACTGACACTGATTGGGACAGATGCATTGTCAAGGTATCAGGAACGAAACATGATGAGGATGAAGGAGATAAAATGAAAGGCTGATGAACACCCGTGCGATTTCTGGACCATATTAAAACAAATAACTTGAATGGTGTTGTTAATTGGAAAATGTGATTATGTTCAATATAAATATACAAATATATGAAAGAAACAAACGATTGGTGGGGCACGATGCTTGAAATTAATATTTACAGTAAAGTTGTAAGCGAGCCAACAATATAATGTTCTATTTCTCAAAGTTGGTTATTGGTCGACATAGCAATCAATCAACCGATATAATTGATCGTGACGTGAAAGACTATATGAAATAAATAAAATACAATGATGAAAATGATACTAGAGAGAGGATTAAATAGGGAATGTCTGTTTTCAAACGCATTAAATAATGCGCACTTATAATCTCAATTATTATTCTCGTTTCAATCCATCGATACAAAGAGAGCCATCAATTATATTTGTACTAAAGATGGATGCGGAGAAAAAAACTGCGCAAAGCCAAACTTCTGTAGAAAATCATGTACTAAATAAAAACTTGGTAAAATTTACGAAAGGTAAATTTACCACAGATAATAATACTGTTTCATTTAAAGCCGTTAGCTTCGTACTTACAGAGGATGTTGTAGAGGCAGTGTTCATGTTAATATCGTTAGACTAAAGCATGACGTAACAAAATTACATATCAAGTAAGTGCCTTACCATCGTCGTTTTCTCTATCGACTTTCAACGATTTAATTCGTTTCTTTGCATCCTCTATCGATTCCTGCGATGTTTTCTCTTTAGCACTAAGACTCTCGTCGGTGGATCTTTCATCTGTCGATATGGTGATCGATGGAAAAAAACATAAATCGTAAAAAACAAAATGATAACGAAATAAAAAAAAAAACAAAAAAAAACTAATGTCATGGAGTCTAAATGGATGACATAGTAGCAAATTCGATTCACGACTCAGATTTACAAATAGCGAAGTAGCTATGGTCGTATGTATGTTAATTACCTAGATTGTATTAGAAAGACTAAGCCTAACTAGAATAAGAAGATTTGATAAGCCAAAGATATGTCCGCATGGTGAAACGGATCTCAGGAGACATTAAATATATATACGAAATGTTTTTATTACTTCTTTTATTTTGCAGATTTGCTGCGAAACAGCGAGTACAATGACAAATATCAAACGTAATTTATCAGCTGTCTCGAGACCATATCATCATCAGCTGATACTTCGTTTATAACTACCACATAAACACAATATACCAATTCCATGTACAATGCCAAGAATCATTCCTACTAGTCCCTTCAAAGCAGTATATTAAGTTTCCGTGCTTCGGGAATTCCCTTATTATTTAACATTAGTAAACAGCTTGTCCATTTACCGTATAACAAGGATGAATGATTACTACGAATTATAGTAGAATATGCGACATATCTTTAACTGTATCAGTGTATGAGAATTGTGGAGGGTCTAATCGGCGACGTGAAAATGGGCGTACGTACCCTGCGAGTCGTCGGCGCTGGGCTGGCGGCTGGCGGCGGCGGCGTCCGCCTCGTTGGCCTGGCAGATCAGCGACAGGCGGTAGAAGTAGTTCCGCCAGAAGTTCTCCTCCGTGATACTGAAATGTATCATCCTCTACATAAGTCTTCCTCTACATAAAGTCATCCTCTACATAAAGCATTTAGTCTTACACACTTAAAGCGACTTTCCTTATGCTGATGCATAAGACGATTGAAAGTTGGTGATGCCTAACTACTCGATATCATTCAAAGCGAACGTAGGAAGCTGTGGAGAAACGAACGGAACGCAAACTCACACTTTGGGCACGAGGTCGAAGCGCATCTTGGAGAGGTTGGTGTCCTCGGCCATGATGGCGACCGCCACTGGGTACATCTTGTCGTAGTCGAAGTCGAACTCGACGCCGGCGGGCGGCGCACGCACGAAATTCCGACGATCCTGGAAGCGGAGACCGAATCAAATGACGAACGAACGATTAAGACCGAAATACGGAAAATGTACGGTTCGAATGTCATATCTTTTTGAAAACTACACGTTCGAAAATGGAATCGCAAAAAGCAGAATGTCTGCCTGGAGACATTGGGTTCGTTTCTATTTGAAATTACGATACATCTAGATGGTAATTTTATATTATATTAATCTTACAGTGGACAGCGAGAGGCACTCCTCCTTGAGTGCGGCTTCGTTGGGAGCGCCGACCCACGGGGGCACGGCCGCCGCGCCGCTGCCGCCCTGGCCCTTGATGAAGGCGTCCTGCTCGCGATTCAACTCGCCCAGAAGGCTCTGCGGACGAGAGAAATTGCCTAAAATCCACACGCATCCATCAATATCGCGGCTTAAATTGAAATTACGGAATACAGTGGGACAATCATCCATCACACAGTCTCTCGGGAACGATCTGCTAAGATCCTTCAAGGTGAGTATAAGCCTGTCTGTTAAAGCGCTCGTGATTCTGACGCAGTCGCAGAGTGTATACACTGTAATACTCCAGAGGCAGATTTAACGTTTCATATTGTGTTCTATTTTTAAGTCTCATTGTAAGTGAACATTGTTTCTTGTGAGAATAAAAATTC
>DWQT01004710.1:0-10980 GCA_018244895.1 Myscelus amystis hages
TAAAACATACAATCGACGTCCACATCTTTACACCCACTGTTATGGATTTGTTCGTATTTTTCCCCATAGAAGTTCTACGGTACACATAAAGCAGAATGCTTTGTATAAAGTATTAGTGCCAGACTAGATTTATGTGAGCAGATTGAATAAAATATAAGAAATCCCAAGGCATCGTCGAATACCTAACTTGATTAGAATCTTACCATTTTCTCGACTAGTGTTTCCACTATATACAAGCATGCAGGGATGCATTGAGACGTAAAATTAGTCATCAGTAACGCTTCGCTTCGAACAGCATCAAAGAGAAGCGGTGCGGCTGTGCGCCGCGTCTGCCGCTAGCTTCAAAGCTGCGCTGATTGAAAGACCGAGAAAGACCGAGTGAAGTAAATTGGAATAACGTACGAGTATCACTGCAGTAAACGGGTTCACTTGAATATCGTGTCCGTTGACTACATACGTTTACGTCACTTTATAACAAAAACAATGATAACATTACGCACCTTTACTGTATTAAAATCAAAACTCGTTTTTACTTTACCTTTAAGCCACTAAATGTTTACTGCATATTTAAATTAAAGGCACCTTAGTTTAAATAAACTATTTACTAGCAAAAATTTAATTCAAGTACTCAATAAAATAGGTTATCTTGAAGCTTATAATTAAAACTCATTCGAATTTTAAACACAGAAACACGTATTCCCGTGTTCCAGCATGAAGACACTTCATTATTGTCGCAATATTTTTAGCGACATATTTTAACTTAAACAATTAGCGCTGATAATTTTCCGGCACTTAACATGTAATCACGATTTATATTATTATTTATAGATAGACATTAAAAAAACGTAGATAAGAACCAGCGTAGAAAAAAATAATAGAACTAAAAGTAGGAGTAATTTACGTGATGCACAATAGGATGTACAAACTTATAGCGGGCGAAGCAATTTAATTAATTCCCTTAGTAAGAATTTGTATTCTCTTGCATACGCCTGAAATTTGAAAATGCCGAGTTTTAATTTCATAAAACTCGCTGGAAACAGAATTCGGCATTTCGCGCTGTTTTAGAATATAACGAACGCCATTATTGTGAGTGTAATTTTAATTACATAATCAGTAGAAATCTGCGGGCCGAGAAATAAAGTTGTTTCATTGCTTTGTATTTTTAAGTATTTACAAATGTTTAACTTTCTTTTAGTATATGTATGTTAATAGAGTATACTTATGCAGCGATACCAGATAATATAAATAGAGTACTTATTAAAAAAAAATAGGATAGAAAACTCAAAAAGTTCTTCGATCAACCGTTTCTTAAAACACACAGGCAATTTAGTTCAGTTTTTATATATCTTCCAACTGCCGGCCGGCGAGCTATTAGGTACTTATTTCCGCGTAGGTGTATACAAGCGCAGTATGTTAATGCACTTCGGTTGGTACTTAACATTCATTGTGGTCTACTTCAATTTCCATATTACAACGTTAATACGAAATACAAGTCTAATGTAGACGATGCAGATACCATCCCTATATACAGAACATATAATGAAAATATATGAAAGATGAAATTAATATAGTTTTCACGGTTCTCAGAAAGAAAACAGTCCTGAATTTGGGAAACATGTTTTAACTATACATCGTACAGAAGATATTACATTATGCACTAGATAATTATACTCAGAAACAGAATTCCATAAAAAAGTCACAAACTGTTATAACAATGATCATTTAAGTGTTTAAAATTCGCCTCTACCGGTGTACTGGAGACCCTTATTCAGCAATTGGAATGGGGATTCAAAATTTCGCTACCGTAGTTCCCAAATTTGGTTTCCTAACAGGACTTTAATTACACGAAACCTGCAATGAAAAACCTAAAAAAATCCGCAAACGATTTCGCGTGAAATTACAAAACTGATAAAATGTCAATTAGTTAAATGAAAAAATTTATTGGTGCAAACATGCAAAAATTTGGTGTAATTAAAATTTAGATTTCATTAATAGCCGTGACAAATTTAAATAAAAAATACTGCAATGGCAAATCAGCTACTTTCAGTAATTGCGCTTTAATTATGTACTACAATAGCGGCTAATAATGGTTGACTCGACTAACAAATCAACATGTAGTCGATGTATTTTGAGGAAAGAAACTTAGAACAAATTCTCAAATTACAGTGATATGAATTTTCACACTTAAATATATAAGATAAGTTACATTTTCAAGTTATTATTAATAATGAGGAAAACGTCTGAATAGCGGAGAGTTAAAATCTTACTCTCGAGCCCATTTGGCCTTAGAAAATACATACATATTTATGTACGGGTAATGTCCGCCTGTGCAAGTGACAGCTAAGCAATACATATGTGTCTCAAGGCGTAGCTATTAATTCTCGTGAATTTTAATGTTGTCCCATTTGTTTTATAATTGAGGGAACACTCAGGCGTCACCTTTAATTTTGAAAAAAAAGCGGAGGGTTTTCACATATTTCCTTCTTACTTTCACAATCTTACAGATTAAATTAAAATCAATCACTGCAAATAAAGGGATAATGTTGACAGAAAAAAAGAAGAACGAGCGTAATCATTCCCTTTTTTCGATCGAAACGCTAATTCGCGGTAAGGTTGAACCGTATGCGTGGAATTCTGATGCGTCATTTGCATTGCAGATGTAACCAGAATAGTGCTGTCTAACGCCCGTGCCACGCACGAGGTATAGGATTTAGCACTAGCAGATTACAAGACTCAATTAACATAAACACTTTATCTAGACTTTTACTGACTGTAATTGCAATGCACCAAAGTACTACTGTTATGTAATATGTTAAAAGGATTTGTTTGAAAAAAGCAAACTCCACACGTGGGTTTGGTTTTACAAAGTAGATGTCAATTACAAAGTTGTTTAACCACAATTACCTACTGCAAACGGTAATCAGTGTTAGTTATCGGAAGTCACATTAACCACAAGTCAGCATTAAGCCAGAAGGTTTTATACTAACAACTAAGAATCTAATATACTTACTATTGTTACATAAATATCAAATGCCAAAAATTAAGCGACTTTCAAACTTGAATACCTAATTTTATCAATATATTTTTATAACACTGTTACTATTGTAACTCACTTATAGAGAGGAAATAAGTTCAACAATAGAACGATGAAAAGGTTAATGAAATATATTTAGGAAGCTGCTAGATTAGTACAGTAAATTTGAAATTTTCTTATTGACTAGCCTTGACCATAATAGGTGCCATTAAAAATTTTGCCTTTAACCTTTTTAATCGAAATTACAAAGATTTCTCATTCTTCGAAACGTACGCAATCGTATAATTTGATAAGCGTCAAACTTACGAAGATATTATAATAAACTAAATACTTGCATCAGCTATTTCTTCTTTAACTTACATTTCAAATGTAATAGTATTGAACCAACCCTGACTAACAGTATAACAAAAATTTCATCAGCAACATGAACTAATGGAAGTGAATATTGAGCGATATGACGATATAGCATTGTTGCTGATGTTTTATATTGTATGTTATATGATTTAGCGGCTGTAAAGTAATTGCAAGATTACGAATCGAGTCTCGTCTTCGCAGCCACGGTAAAAGTCTATCAGACCTACCATACCACTTAGCGTTCACACTAAGCTGATTTGTTTCTCTGAGCACAAGCTTTTTACCGCTTCGCTGCACACAAATCGCTTGACCATAGTGAAAATGTGAGGCAGACACATTTACCTTAATCAGATTAAGGGCTCAAAGAGGTTTTCGGTTCTTCAATGTCATAGTAATTACAGGTAAAATTGTATACATCTATATAATAATAAAAAAGATATTATTACACTGCGTCAGGTGCATTTTGTCGAAATGGTGGATGGGAGAGACTAGTGAAAGACTCCTTAATAAATGTGTATTATGATGGCTTGATTGAAAAAGAGAAAGGATAGTATTGCATTTTTCAGTGTTTTATCCACAAACCCCTCATGTAACATTTTTTGAAGTTTGAAATGTCTGAGTAAAGGGCTTTGCTGTCTCCTTTGCCTATTTTCTATTACTTTGACAAGTATGCCAAACGTTAGCTGGTTTGAAACTCACAAATCAACTAACACACATTCCTCATCGCACTGCATACAAGTCAATAACCACAATTGCTTAATACAAAAATGCTGAATATTTCTGTATATAAACAAGTTGTGATTGCTTTCGAGTCTAGACGTAAAATACATATAAAAAAGGAATAGCAGTTAGAAAATGTAAATGCATCCTCCAAATTAATACCCTGGTACTAGGGACAGACAAATAATGTGAATTACAAACGCACGTGTTTTCGAAATTAATCTAAAAGTTGCGTTCATGCTGTTAAAAATTTCTTAGCATACGTACGGATATCTAATAAATCAAGGGATTAAAAAGCAGAAAACGGCAAGGGTTCGGGTCAGCAATATATTAACGTGGGGATCGTCGCCCATCCGGCAACTAAAGCGCAAGAGGTGTCTGGTGCCGCCATCTGCTGTCAGTCTAATTTATTAAGTCCTTATAAATAGACTCAGGAGACCGTTTTCTTCTATAATTTTTCTACCTATTTTACTTAATACCACCCACTACGTGTTTGACTTCACGCCCCGAAGCCAGCTTAAGGAATAAAAGTTAACGGCAACGACCTTCATTTCTATATTTTCACTGCTTGACATAAATGACATAAATATAAGACAAGTATGTTTACGTGGGCAATCCGTCTTCAATTTTAATATTTGCTCAACTATTAAAATAGAGAATTTGCAACTTAATGTTTAATAATTACTTATCAACGCGACTGCTGAAACATCGCTGATTACTGAGCGTGTCAAAACTATTAACGCTTCCAATTAATATACTGTTGTTTGAATTTTAATAGCGTGAAACAATAATAAGATAGTGCCTGAGGTTAACATGCCTATATTTAAGTTTTAATTGAAAAGTTATAGGTAAATTTTATGCAGAGTTAATACTCCACCATTCTTCGATGAAATAATGTGTGTACTGAGCTAAACGTCTATTATCGCTGAAAAATATATAACTATACTTACTTAACCCTCTGGACGTCGGTGTGGAGGTAGGCGAAAAGAGAATTATAGCCAAAGACATCTCAATTTTCTTATTGGATATGAAGTCGTTTCGATTACGCGATCACTATTTAACTGTAGGTATATCTACACAAGTACTTTTGAATAATAACACAGTATCTATTCAAATCTAAAATACAAGAGCTTCGAAGTCGAGGACACAAATAAGTACTTAGCTTATTATTACGTTAGCTTTTCACTTGATACAATTTCATGCCAGTGTTTCGTTGAATCGGCTAACTCATGTTTTGAGTAAAACCGAGAAGTAATACCTATGATTTAAATTGTTCCCCTCACTTATTGCGTATAAATACTCATGTCTAATAATTAAAAGATAATATAATCATTTAGTTGTTTTCCTTGTCGTTTTATTGGGCCAAATGATACGACTTATTAAATGTAAACAAAAATTCAGACTAGGAAAAATAAAATATGTAACCCACCAAAAATAATTTCAGGTAAAAATGCTGCCAAGACTAGTCTAGTTTGCTTATCCTGTGAAAAAGTTATCAGATATCGTATAAAGCCAAGTTCCAAAGACTACACGCGCTAAACCTACAAGCCCTAACTTCACAAACTCTACACTTTAGTCTTGACTAGTCGAATAGTCGACTAGACTCGTATATACCGTGGTATATACATATACCGTGCCCCCAGATATGCACCTAATAACTATGTCACTGGGATGGACTCCAATTAATTATTGATTATGGATATATTAATAAATAAACTATGAATAAGTCATAAAAGTAAGCATACCTAGTGCAGGTGGCATCATAATTATTTTTCTTTTTATATTGTAAGTAGGTAATTTTCGTATGAATAGCCCTCGAACGGTTAATTATTATTTCATGTTATATTCATATCACATTATATTTCGTTTGATAATTGGATAAGTTATCATAGATATTTATATAGATTGTAAACAGAATACAACAGATATTTATTGATAACTAATCCATTACATTTTTTTATAAAAAACAGCCTGTTACATTAGACTATAAAAATAAAGACAAATCACCTATGTATTTGTACTAATAGGTTTACATTAAAAGATTTTACAAATCTCTTTTAATAATTTATAGTCCATTTGTACCGATTTTAGATATTACAAATAATATATTATAGATAACCATAAGATTAAACAATGAACAACTTATAATCGTATGTTGATATATAGCCTACTGCGTCGTTATGGAGTTCACGTATCGAGCATCATTCTTCCCCATACAAGTGGAGTTGGACAGGTATCCCGCAACTCCAAACTCATATGTAAGAGCAATTTTGCAAATCGCTCCAACAAATTTAATACGCACGAGCAAAACTTTTCCTGAAGTTCGAAAACGTGGCATTGTTCACAATGACGGCAATATCCACTTGCTTTTGTTAAAATACGAAAACAAAGTTTACAAACATTTTGTATTACCTGCCTACACATCATTGTAAGCGAACATCTCGAGTACTGTCTTAGTCTTTGTTTGTTACCATTTATTATCAGGTGGCGTTCATGCTAATTTTTTCCCGCCGTAATTAAATTCATTTTCTATAATTAATTGTATCTTAAAACGTAACTACGTAGGTACGTACGTCTTACAACTAATTATTTTACTGACCAATTAAGTACGACAAAGTTCCGAATAAATAAAACGAAATAGAACTAGACGTAATTATTAACTTAATAAACTAAATGTAAAATTATAGGGAGACATTGTTCAACAGAACATTGAGATTGTACAATTGGTTCAGGGCCTCGTTATCAATACGAACCGATATCGTTTATCTAAATTAAATACAGAGAATGTTTTTTATATACAAATATATTGCTTCTAAAAATCTACTGGAAAAGTGACAGATGTATTTTTCCTTAAAATGTATACTACTTTTATGGTAGTCAAAATAGTGCGGCAATCAATTAAAGCAATAGAAAGCATCTATTAACCGATTTCCTTTACAAATATTGGATCGCATGAACTCGTTATATTTTATAATTCGATAAAAACTACATTTACTGAAGGTGATAAAATATCAATGATCAATTACTTTACTGATTACAAATCAATATATTCTCCAACAAAAGCGAGACCATCCCTATCACAGTACAAACGTACTTCCGCTATTTTCCACTTATTCCATTTTTTTCGAAATTATCATCGAAAATCAGTTTGTAACTTCATTAATCCAACTGTTTCAAGCTAAGGTCGATCGGCGAGAAAAGCATCGAGCCTTACTTTAGAGTAGGTACCTATTACAAAATACTAATAACAGGTATAAAAAATATTGCTCCTGTTAGATACGATTCTATTCTTAGAATGAAGCTAAGACTATAAGGTGCGGTACCATTTGGCAAGTTACACGACTTCCAAAATACAAACATGTGGCCAAGTTCCAGTAACAAAAGTTTAAATTTTGAAAAGCACAATTTTTGGAAAGTCAAATTCTTAAAACTTGACACCTAAAGATTCCTCTTTACGTTGAACTCTAAACGATTTATATTTTAATATGCCAACAAATTCTGTAATTAAGAATTTTATTATAGTGTAATAGATATGGGTATTAAAATCTTGTTTATTATGACATTTAATGACAATGCTTAGCATGGGTTCTAAACTCTATCTTTAAGATATTCCATTTCAAGCGAACAAATGACTAATAAAATGAAATAGAAACAAGTATGGATTTATAACAACTTAACGATAATATATCCGTGTGATGTAATAATCGTGTAATAGATAATCGTATAATAATCGTGATATGTGTATGTACATAGATATACCTACATACTCGCTGTGCAAAACGTGACGACCAGTTCACAAAAAATAAGGGAATTGCAATTCCAGTACAATCAAATCACGTTTCCCAATTTCTTGTTACATCACTTCGACCACAGATGTTCGTTATTCGGTCCGAATTCGTTTCTCAAATCTGATTACCCGACAGACTACTAAAATCCAGACTAAATATTCTAGACAGCATTCTGTTTCATACGCGTTTTTGTTTTATCCAATGGCCAATTTTCGTGCGCTCCCAAATACCTTGCGTTTTTAAATTGAAATTTGTGAAACTTAAATTTCATCTAGGTCATCTGTAGGACGTGCATCACGAAGTATGTCCTACGATAAAAAGGAGAATCTGTAATTTAGATATAATGGGAAATTCAATTGCTTACCTTACGTAAAATGTTACATAAGTTGTTTCATTTTGAAACAAATGTAAGGTGTGTTGGGGTAGACAATTGATTTAGAATAAAGTTGTGGACAGAAGTGTTATTCTAAATTTCAGTACTTGAACAGGCCAAGGTTTTTTAATATAGACTGGGTCCTTATATAATTGTTATTTGTAGCATAAGTTGTTACGCATAACATTTGACTTTTGCAAATATACCTACATATGTTACATCGTAATTTATATTCATCGGTTTTTTTTTATTTTTACATTTTAAAGAAGACACAGATAAAATATATATCATAGACAAATATGTATCTTATATTCTAAACGCTTATTATTGCAAAATTACAGGGCAAAGTATCAAACTCGCCTTGCTAAAACCGTTTACAGGTCCGTAGCTGAAATTGAGCTAAGCTCTTAAGCCTTTTATGAACTGACGTGTATCTTAAAACAATTAACGAGGCTTAGCACGAACGAAATGACGAAGAAGTTTTCTCAACAGCTAAGCAATCTGCCGCTTCCTCGCAGATTAACACTACTTCATTAATGTCATTATTATTATAATATTCTGAAACAAAATGTTTCGGGCCTGTCATTAACGTAAATTTAAAAAAAGTAAAAGAAACTGTCATTAACGTAAGCAACTAAACTAGTGTGTGTTAAAGTTAAACCCCAATATTATTAAAATAACTTTAAATCAGATAGATATAGATTAATATAAAAAAATCTGTACCATTCTTATCTTTCTAAGGAAAAGAACAAATAGTTATGGATCATAAACTTGTGTACCATCCCAAACATATCAAATGCAAACGAAAACCTTACTCCTTACTTTTATGCTATACTTATATGTATGTATTATAGTAAATGTTTGCAACTTTTAATATGTCGACAGTTTAAGAAGAAGCAAATTGCTTTAGTTTCTAGTACCTACCACCGACCATCTTGACTAATATTATAAAAATAAACTTGTATCATATTTCAAGGAGGAGCTCTCCTGAATAACAATGCGACAAAATGTATTACTCAATGAACAGTGAATTTATATTTTTCCCCAAGAATCCCGCTGAGAACTTTCAAAACTTTCCGAAATGATTTGCAGACTGCTAAATGTTTGTACAAAGAAATTTTCCGCCGCCTTTTCTTTCATTCCGCAGTCCTTGTTCATTAAATACAGTACTTACATCTTTGAAATATCATTAATTCGAAAACTTAACATATGAATTTTAACATAAGCAGTGAGACGCTATTAATTTAGGTCGCGGCCTCCAACTTTGAGGGTCTGAATTTCAAACCTGAAATCTCAAACCAATAGTCCTTTACAAAAAATTACATTTTAAACGTATGTATATTATCGCCGACACGTTTTTAGTGGGTCAAGGAACTCTTCTAAATCATTTTCACTGTAAACTTTTTCCTTCACATCATTATAATTAAGTGCTTCACAAATTCGACATAAATGAAAAGATTTGGACCCGAAGTATCCATGCTCGTTCACAACTTGAAAGTAGTTCCGCCACCGGTGGAAAGAAAGTAATAACTCATAATCCTGACTTATTCGGATCATTTCTTTTCCTAGATCTAGCGAAGTGTCGAAGTCTTCAATATGCAAGAATGAATTTGGAGGCAATAGTTTTTTACAATCTTCAATAGACGGTCCCATAATGACGGGTATAGCGCCCTTGCTATATGCGTGATAAAAAGACTTTTCTGTCAGATATTCTTTACACATTGAATTTTCAAATACCAAGTAAAATAAGTATTCGGAAATCAATTCGCAATCAGACCTGAAGTGCCCGGGGCAGCTGAAAAAGAAAAGACATTTCATAAACAAATGAATTTACTCTTTTAATAGAATTCTTATCAAAGAAAATCGATTCTGTTTTCAATTACGTTGTTTTTTATATTAACCATGGTATTACTAACGGCTATTAATAAATAATCTCCGTCATTTACTAACAGTAAAAAAACTAAATTCGACTAGATTTCGAATATTCAATTCTTGGGAGCTTAACTCACGAATTACGTTCATTGGATCCCTATCGCTAAAATGCGTTCTTTACCGTTCAACCTCTGTGTAGAAATTCATGCCAGAAACAAGTAGGGAAGCGGGGGCAGAGGTGAGTCATACTTGTAATTAATATAAGCTTAGTCTAGTTATGAATCAAAATATATCACCTAGAAAAACTTTGATGACAATATTTACCTTTTCTTGTTATTTTCTGAGCATTTACCATGCACGTCTATCTTTACGTGTTGTTTTAGGTCGTTAAGATAGCTCATGCGAAACGAAACTTTACAGTTGGATATAAGTATAGCGGCTAGAACATCTCGACGTTTCTTACTCCAGTTTGGTATCAGTGTAGCCACGTCGCCTGGCACGTTCTGTACTGCGGAATAAGCTAAGGGCACAGTACGACCGTACGGTACAGGAATATCAGCGTCGCTTCTAAAATACAATTTGAATTGAGACTTATTAACAATTAAAATTGTAGATACCTTGCTATTTATTCTTAATTCATTATAATTATTTGAACTAATCGTGTAATGAATTGTCTTTTATTCTTATTGTAAACTAGCTTTTGCCCGCGGCTTCGCGCGCTTTTAATTCGAAGTAAAACAATTCCCCTTTCCCTATATCGCAAAATTTCCTGCTATCCTTGGAATATCTAAATTCATATACTACATTTTTACTTATTGCCATTATGAAATTCTGAATAG
>DWQT01004711.1:0-10980 GCA_018244895.1 Myscelus amystis hages
AAAATGAGTTTTATGTGGAAAATTCCGTATAAGTGTAAATAGCACAGACATTAATATCTGACATTTATGTCAGAATTAGTGTCGTAGTCTGAACGTACCATTATCTTTATATTAAAATAGATTGAAAACTATCGCACGCTCAAGGCTGGCTGTAAATCTTTAATATCTAGCAATATAACAAGAGTAGGAAAAAGGTATTCAAACCTCCGCCAGTTATGTGGAGAAACCTGTGCGATTAGCAGACAAATAAATCAGTAGTTAGGTCATAAATAATCTTCCTTGTCAGTTATATATACGAAGTGGTATTGCGTTATGACGTACAAATTAATATTAGGCATAAATTATAAATAATTTATACGAAAACAGAAAAGAATGACACGTTTGACAGTGTCCGTTGTTTCAATGTATGGCTTGTGTTTATAATACTGCTTATTTTTGGGTCAGGATTAACAAATTTGAACCTTACGGCTGTACAAATATAGGTCATGCAGCATACAGTTATGCACCTATTGGAAGTCTCTATATTCCTGTTAAAACTACAATTGATCATAAAACCGCCTACGCCGAGTCGTATAATGACTTGTGTGGTTTGTCTTTATACATTTTTATTATTAATTCACACATACATTGTTTTAGTGTGTTTATTGTTCGAGCGTCTTTGTTTTTCTATATTGTTTTCAAGTTTTATGAAGCGGTAAATACTGGTGACAATGTAACGAGGAAATGTTTCGTGTTTTATAGCTGGTTTTTCTTATTGCACGAATATAAAAGTTATTCATGTCTATTTTACACCTCAGTATCTAGAGATATGCTTGTGTATTGTAAATATGATAGCGTCACGGTTTCAAAATCATCGTCCCACTCCGGTAGCTTTGGGTTCTAATCCTGGTAAACATCTCCCTTTCATTACGTGCGTTTAAATCTGCACAACTTAGAGTATGTTATAAAAGATATATTTCTAAGTTCTGTCAATCCGCAATGTCCTAAAATCTTTTTCGATGGGAGACTCGTCTCCAGCATTTCAGTAATAAAAAGGTTGGACAAAAAACTGTGTAAAAATCATCCTGATATCCACGTAAGCAGCGATCACTTAACTTGCTACTGCTGTGGATGCATCTCGCCTATAGTTTCAAGAAGGGGAAAGCTAAGCTTTTAAGATTATTAAACGAGTTTTATCTATCCTTAACAGTCCTTAAGCGCTGCGACGATGGCCGCTTAGCGTTGAGCCGAGACAGAGTGCTTAAGATGTTTACCGGATATTAAATTGCTTATAAGAATTTGCTTCTGAGGTCACTTTCCCTAGAGCCTACGCGCTCGATGATACCTAGCTTTATGTTTAGTTTTAAATTTTATATATAACTAGCTGTCCCCGCAAACGTTGCTTTGCTATATAAATGATTTTGCAGTTGTCGCAATATTTTGTATTGCTGCTCCTCTCCTATTCATCTTAGCGTGATGTTATATAGCCTAGAGCCTTCCTCGATAAATGAGTTATCTAACACTGAAGGAATTTTTCAAATCGGACCAATATATCCTGAGATTAGCGCGTTCAATCAATCAAACAAACTCTTCAGCTTTATATTATTGTAGTATAGATACATTTATTATGATGAAAAAAATTATTGTGGTGTTAAACACACCATTGATATTATATAGCCTTTTAGAGGAAACTTCTCTATTACTATTCTACTTTATGCCGCACGTATTAAAATAGTGACAACATCAAATAAATCTTTGTAATAATAGAATTCCATACATAATTACAAAATATCGTAATCCACGTGGATTGCATCTTTACACAATATATTGCTTTATTACAGTCATCCGGACGACCATAAATTTATTGATTACAGTAACGAAGGTACCGCCAGCCGATTGTAATGTTACACACCTTACCCTTTGGAGGTGACGTCATATTTTTTATCACTCTCCTTCCTGCTAAATACGAAAGAGACCTAATTTGTTTTGTTACTAGAATACCAATTAATTTTCAGTCCAGTTCTAACATAAACTTATATGCATATATCACTGTTTTTTTTTTATCTTAAGGACTACCTTATAATACCTACTTCATACTTTTCTTCTAGTGCATTTTCATTTAATGAAATTGGCATTTGATTTTTTTAGTTCATGGCTTTTCCCGTAAAAAGTTCATCCGATTTAATGCCGGTAAATTTTTATTATTTCAGAATCATGACTTTTCGCTAACATAAGCTCATTCTGGTAAAACGATCAAAATAGGATATGCCCAAATTTCTCATTTGCTACAAGGATCATTTGCTACAGGTTTCAACTGTTAGTAAACGTTTGAATATTTTTTATGTAAACGCAATACATGAAGTTGAACTTATTTTAATCTAACATATATTTATATTTATATTATATTTTTGATAAATTTATTCATTAAATAAAAATATACCTATTAAACAAATAACCATCAAGTAAACGTTGCAAGTACGAGCACAATATACCGTTTACGTAAACGATACCGTCTTTATCTGTTGACAGTTGAATTATGTCGCTACTTATACTTGGATTAAGGTATGCGTTCTACCGTCGACGAACACCAAGTTACGGGTTCAACATTACGCGCTTGAAGCGATTGTCGCATCGACGTGATTGTAGTAACAAACTACATATGTCTAATGACCTATTATCTTCAACTTGCGAATAAATAAATTACATACAATTTTAAAATATTAACAAATGTATACAATAAAGTTTAACAATAAAATTTCAACTTAAACATGGTAACGACCGGAAAAGCCATTTGTAATTATTAAAGTATTCACGATATCGAAATATTTATCGTGTGTGACTTACCCTTTCGTAGTGAGACGTGTCAGTATGTGAAGTAGTTTAAATCCGATATAGATGTCATGAATTTCAATGTAAATTCACGCTACATTTGTGGCACTATCACGGATTTGTACGAGCCAATAATCGTATGCAACTTTACCTTCAAATAACGTATGAAAATTAAATATAAGAGATACAATTGAAAATAATCTAACATTCAATTCGTGTTGTCAAGTTTAGCTAATTAAATGCATGAAATATCGTTTATATGCAAGTAAGTAAAGATTAAAATCTTTATCAAATATTAAGATTTCTTGTATTAAGATTGTACAGATATAACAAATAAAAACAGAATCCAAAAAAATAAAAGTCCTAAGCAAATGAAGTGTAGAAAGTTAAAAATATCTCAACGTCAAAATACCTTATCTTATACATAATTCGTATTTTTAAAGCCTTACGATGTTTATTTATTTATATAAAAAATACTATAACACTAGGTCCAGAACAGGAAGAACTTTCGCCGGTTGGGAGAGACTTATCCAGAAGTGAATCTTTAAAGGTCGATCAGATATATAAAAACACTCGCACACAACGTTAATGTTCGCGTTTATTTCTTCTGAGGGAGACAATAAAATGTTAACGCAATCAATAATAATGGCGGAATAATTCATGTTCATTTATACTAGGTCTCACTACATGTTCCTTAGGTTATGCAATGATTATCTGGTCGCAGCGACTTCGCTTCGGTGCTAAATAACAATACTGCTATTGGTATTGAACATGGTGATAATTTAGTTCCAAATGAGACTTCTTTATTGCCTCACAGTGAAATCTATATGGAATGGCTGATTGCAGTACGTTTTCGCCTATAGCGTTGATAATACATATGCGTCGTAATGTTCACGCTGGGAATGTATTTTACGGTTATTTTGTGAACGGTTATAGTTATTTAGTGTTAGTTATATATGTGGTAATAGTTATTTAGCGGTGTCGCATCCTGGTATAAACGTTTGAGTCAGCGTGGATATATATTATTGTTTGCTATTAACTATTTAAAATGTTACGTCATATTCGCGGATATTTGCAAATTAACTTTATCTGCAATTAATGAGCTTTTGATTTAAAAAAAAAAAACGGATATTGTCATTAATATTTTTTTTTTATTTATGTTACACAAATCATGTTCCTGATCGATCCATAGCCACTTGTACCGATCGGGAAGAGTAGGAACTTATAAACCGTTGTTATTCAGTCGAGTGACTTTACAATTGCAAAATAAGGCTTCGTTCACATGGGCGACAAGAAGTATACAAAATTTGCCTTATGAAAAAAAAAATCTATTAAATAAATTCTTTAAAAAATTTGTTGTGTACCTAATAATCATTCATTTTCATCTCCGGACCAATTATCTGCGCTAATGAAGAATGAAAAATGTCTGTTAAGCAAATTAAGAAAATTGTTTGAAATAACGTACAAACGAAAGTCATTGAAATATTCATTAGAACATGCGTGCGAGAAACATGCCAAGTTGTCAAATCAAATTCATTATTGACAACCCGCATTGTCACTCACGGTTCTAACACTGCTGCTTAAAGCAAGGTGCCTTTGCAACCAAATTTTAGGCAGATTTCCTTCCAGACTTTAAGTAATTGATAAAAATACAGGTCTTAAAAGGTTTTCCTTAAAAATTTACATACACAACTTATAGTGTAGACACAACCTAAGGCAGTCATCGTTCCACTTTTTAGATGTCCTCTCGTCAGACCCATATAAGGCTCCGTCCACAGTGGTCGTGCAAAACCTAGCTCGACTGTCAGCCGTCGTACGGAAGAGTGCAACAAAAACTGGTATCGTGGAGCTTAGAATATTAATGATAATTGTTTTGCTGTAACACTGAGTGCTTTAGGACGATAGCTACTGATGTTCCAAGGTTGTTAAGGCCGCTTTTACACTCGCAACCGTGTTGATATTCAAGTTTTTTAAGTTGGTACCGCAGAGGGAAAATTAAGTTCGTTACAAAGATTTAATTAACGCACCCAAAATACTACAATAAACTCGTTTTTTTCATTTACCATTAATACTTTTTTACACATTAAGGCACTTAATTTTAATACTGATCGTTAAGAAATACAATTGAGCATTCTAATTGTTTCAGCCTGTAGTGATCGTTAGATAACCAAACAAATTTTTAAGAAGTTGCATTATTATTTTATTATAAAACATAATTAAGATATACACAATCAAACACATCCGACATGTGACAATGTTTGGTTTCCGATCGATTTCTTACCAATTACTGTCATACGTCAGAGATGGACCATAACCAATGATCCCTATTCACACTAGCGTTATAATAAATCTGCGTGCACCCAGTGAAAGCAGAGTGGCGCGAGCGAAATCTCAGACTACATTAGATTTTACATATCTTATATTGAGAAACAAGGAATATAAAAAATGTGAATATATTTATACCTTATTCGTAAACAGAGTTTCAATTCAAAATCGTGACACCTTGGTTTTAAGATGTCAAAACATTTTAATTCACGCGCTAGTTAAATACACTTTTGTAAATCTCTTTTTTAGTCTTTAAAAAACAAATTACAAAGTGTCACGCATTCCTTTCTAACTGCCATTTCCTTCACACTGATTTAATATTAGCTTAACTTGAGACTTACTTTTATAGAATTTTTCGCATTGAATATGAAGATTTATTTTAATTGTTATTAAAGCTCATGATTCAAAATATACGTAGTTGGTGCAAATAACACGTCTCTATGGAAGGGCTACGGAGCGACTAGTACCAGTTACTCCCCTGGCTGTGTTCCTTTACAATATTAATGCCGCATCAAACTGCTTTATTGGCTCCGTACATCCGCGCTTCGCTAATGGCCTTATTAGAATTACGATACAGACATTTCTAATGTGTTGGTGCGAGTAACGAGTAGTGTTGCCATCTTATATACGTTTTAAGGAAGGACTTTAGGATGAGAGACTTAATTATGAATATAACAGCACGTGTAGTCACCCGAATGGAGACACCAAACTTAGGAAGCATGTAACTCACTAACGATGACAATAATATTTAGTGTTTAAACTAACTGTATTTGAAATTATGGAGCTATTCTGGTCATTATTTGGTCACTGCGTTATCGGAAAATGTCTACAAATCGATGTAGAAGTTAATAAAAAAATTGGGTTTGGAGTATAAAAATATATAAGCACTTTTACTATCCTCTATCAGATCATCAGATTTACAATATTTTTGATGTAAACCACAGTTTTTTTGTAACTCTCCTCTTGACCACTGAACGTTGTTAATGTTACTAACGTATATAAAACATCTACCGAGTGCCGTCAATCTTATATTCATGCCCACTCAGCAATATTATTGTTTAGCATAGTTATATTAAATATTATATTGAACGACTCTATGGACCTAAAAGACAATGTATCAATACATTCATATCTTTTTTCCTTAAAAGAAGGCACAAGGTAAGAAATTATACTCGTACAGTCATAGTACAGACTCACTTACTAAGTGGTAATATTTTCTCCGTAAAAGATGTGTCCTGTTAAAGCGAGCAATTATAGACACCCTAGTAACGGGTGGCCGGTGGATTATCACTAGCAAGAGATTTTGTAACGGAGATTGTCCGAAGTTCTCGGAGTGCATTCGTGTGAATTCGAATCCCCTGTTCGATTATGACACGACGCAACTTTGTCGACCGATTTAATGTAGGCTTGTCTATGTATTGTAAATGCCACTTGTTATTCAACTCGAACGTGTCGTTGTGTGGGTGCGTATGTGTGTGTAAATTGTTATTTCACAATTACTCGAATGAAACAATACCCGCTAAGTAACAACTTTCGCGTGAAGAATAGAAATCTGGATAGAAAACTAACAAATTAATAGTTTCAACTTTTAACAGCATTGAAATATACGAGAAAGGCACCTCAGCCCCGAAGGCACGAAGATTCATAAAACTAATTTTGATATGTAATTTGGAGATTTATGGATTTAGTCTTTTATCTAATGTATCACAGAGATTTATAACAATAAAACGAATGACAGTTAAATATTTTAAAGAGAAATACAAAGGCGACAATGCTCTCGTGAGCGAAAGTTATTGAAGAAGGAAAGCTATTAGAATAACATTAATTGCTTTGACTAACAATCATAACAACGTAAGTATCAAAGAAACACTACACGCAATTTACCTTTGTTTACGAATTGTAACAATCTCGTTAGTATACTTAATGGCACAAAAAGTGTAATCTGTTACATACAGATCGTGTAGTGTAGATAATCTGGCATATCGCAGTAATATCCTTCTTCTAGCGTAATCACGTATTGCTTTGCGCCACAATGGATCCTTTCCTCGAATCGCTTACAAAACTTATGAAAACCGACAATCTGTGCGCCGTTCGTGACTCTATAAATAAATATTTTACGTATTTATGATAGGAACGCATATTGAATTCGCTATATTAGTTTATAATGGTCCATTGTATGAAGAACAATGAGGAAAATATTGTTCTCCGGTTTATCTTTCACTTATCAATAATGTATCTACTTTCTGAATAATTGTGGCCCAGTGCTGTGTTGTATGGGGCTTTCTTTAAACGTTGTACACGTGAATGTCACTGTGACAATGTGGTTTCGAATTTCTTTGTTATTTTCTTTTTTTTCGTTTCGAATTTCTTTGTTATTTTCTTTTTTATGTAATAGGCTTGCGTTTGACTGCCAGCTCACCTGATTTTTAGGCACTGTCTAGATATAGCCTGCTTGCCTATAAAGTGCCTATTCAATGTAGTTTTGAATAATCTCCAGTAAACTTCTCTAGTTGTAGTTCATTAACCATAGTAGTAGTAGTTTTTACCATAGTAGTAGTAGTAGTAGTAGTAGTAGTAGTAGTAGTAGTAGTAGACGATGTGACATTTGACCAGCAGTGATTTTTATGACAGATGCTTAGCGTTTACTCGTACTGCTCTGGGTTACAGACTCGATGCAATACAAATTGTACTTCAATATCCGTGTCATTGGATATACGGAAATTTCTTTAGAACGACGATATGAATTTAACTAAAATTAGTAACTAAACATTAGCTTTTCTTTTATATCTTTTAACATTACACTTGACTAAATGTATTTTGTATGTCAAACAGCTAATAATCCTAATATAAAGCCTAACAGCTGCAACATACCAATGACTTGACGGTTAAAATTCATCTCATTTATCAACTTATGTGTTAAGATTAACACAATACCAACGAGCAATATGCGTTTCTTCGTGTGTCCATTTTCACATCTGAACAGTATTTCCAGCTCACGAACAAAACCTCAACCTGTGCAACACACAACATAACACAACATGTTAACGGTTATTACACATAAAGCCGCACGCACACTGCACACGTGTCGGTTGGAACGTTTCATCACTGACAACCGTATGACTGACGTTTTATTTACTCGCAGTGGGGTGCCCCCACAACAATTAATACCACAATGGTGTAATAGATCGAATCCTTATTTATGTATAATTTCATCGGATATGAAAGATAGTCTTGGGTAAAACAAATGAGGGATCCCTAAGCTTGTTAGATCGAGTTGAGCGGCAGTGAAAGGCCATTAAATGCGGCGTCAGCGGGCCGGCGGGTTTTCATTTTTCAACGTAAATTGGTATTTCGTCGCTGTCGAATGTGCAGTATTTCTACAGTATGCGTAATATTAAGCTTCATATTTTTTAAAACAAAATATTAGAGTATCAAACTTTGTGAATTTGCTTTGAAATGTTTTCGTTCTTCCTAACACTTACAACATCTATGCAAAAGTAATCCTTTTAATAAAAAAGACACTAGATAAATTACTTCATTGTAATTTCTATTTTTTTTATATAGGTAAGCTTAGTTATAACATACAATTTTGAATAGCATTTTCATCCGACAAAACAAATACGACTTGATGAGTTTTTTTTCTGTAAAATAATCGAACTATCCGTATTTATGCAAAAATAAACCGTTTTCTTTACTTAAAAAGAGTCAACGATTAACAATAATTACTACGATGCTAGTAATATCAAACTTGTTTCGTTCCGAGCGCAAGTCTCATAATAAAACGGTAGGTGTTGCTATAGTGGTAGAATCGCACACAATCAACTTTTTGTCGACTTCATCATTTTGAAAAACCGATAAAAAAGCCATCTCAACAATACCGAAGTTAGATAAACAAGGATCTTAATATAAAAACGGCGTCCTTTGTCCGTGTATTCATCACCTCGAGCTGATGACTATTGTTTTTTTCACTTAACGTCCGCTCGTGTATCGCAGTCGATAGCACTTCTGATATCATGTTGGACATGACTTTGATGAGTTACTACTGAAACTCGAACAAAAATATGGAAATTCGTTTCTTCAACTTCTTCAACTTTCTCTTTGGAAGTTTAGGGGTTTGGATGGGCAAACTTAACTCCCAATTTGGAACTAATTATTATTCAGAAGAACAGTGGACAATAGAGTCCAAATATCATGTAAGATCGCTAGCAAACATAACAGTAACCTGTTCCTAAAGTACTCAATCCTTTCGAATAAAACCCGCGATACTATATTTCTATGATCGAGAACTTGTGGCAACGATATATCACGTCAGTGTAACGATGAATGGACAGGTGCGCGCATTATGATGATTGAGCCATTGTTTCCCACGGCCCGCGGGTCCCGGGTTATTGTGGGGATTTGAACAATATTATGTGGAGTTAGTTATAGGCATTTCCTTGATCTTCTGCCTGCCTCGTAACAAATGATTACGATACTTACCCTGAGCCTAGTGCATTACAGCGATGAATGAGGTAACAACAGTTGTTCTTTAAATGTTAACACAAGTTAATTAAAGCTAAGTTTATTAATTCAAAATAAAAATGATTATTCTGTGGTATAACGCAGTTGAAGATTTTTATGATCTCTGATTTCAAATTTGCATGATTAAACCTTGTATCATCAGATTAAGCTAAAGTTATTATGCAACTGTGCACGAATATGACATAAGATCACACGTTCAATGGAGCATGAATACAATAGAAAGATATTCAGCGACATACATACATCCTACTGACACATGTTTCGTCCCGAAACACGGCCTCCTCGGGGATAGAACCTCCACAGCGGCTAACAACTTTGCAATCTATAGAAAACCCAAAGACATTTTACTTAACAATGCAAAAAGAAACTTAATGTTATGTACTTAACACATTAACAAATTACATACCCACGCGTTCGTATCTCGGCGGCTCTATCAAAGTGTCCGTAGGCGAATTAAAAGCTTATGTAATAGGTTAGTTTGGCCCTCTTCGTAATAGTTTGACCATGTTTAGTATTGCTGTTACCCAACACTGCCCTCTGCCCACGGAATAACAATGGCTCGGCTAATTTGGTTAAATATTATGCTGAGAAGAAGTGAAACTGTCGATTCCAAGGCTGTCGCAGCTATTAATCATAACAGAATTGTTTTTTTTTTAAACGATATTAAGGTTTTTTCCCCAAGATCGCAGAGTTTAATAATTGTTTATGTTGAATGAAAAATAAATAATTGTTTATTGTGTGCCTATAGGTAACTTGATTTCACAAAAAGAATGGACATTTGTTTTTTTTTTTGGGTTTTGTATTCTGTTTACATATTGAACAATCGGTTTTTTTTTTAAAATCAAAGTAAAAAAGTGGTGGTCATTATAACATTTAGTCCTTATATGGACATGATTTAGTATAATTTTAGGTGTCAAGTGATCTATATCACGTTCAAATTTAAAACAACTCAATTGATATATAAGCAAATATGAATATGATTCAAAATTAAAACCAATCAACTAAATGGTCTTTTGAAATCACTTCGTAATATATTGTCATCGAGTTCTCATCTTTCCAATTAATGTTTTATCGAAATGGATCGGTTTCGATTTATTTGAATAAATCACTTCATTTATTGTAATATGTTTAAAGCTTCGAATTTTTTCATCTGTTATTATAATATGATTTTATTGTTCTTTTTTTACAGCGTCCTTTAATAAAAAGTAATAAACAATTTGTATTGTTACTGTCAAATGTAGGAGCGCGTGATGTCTGCTTAGCTAATGGTACGTTCAGACTACGACAGAAATTGTGACATAAGTGTCAGACATTAATGTCTGTACT
>DWQT01004712.1:0-10979 GCA_018244895.1 Myscelus amystis hages
TTGCTCTAAGACCCGATCCAGCAGTGGACCATTAAAAGGGTGAAAAAAAAAATTGCTCTAAGAAATCTAACACAGGCTTAATAATACTAATTTCTCGTAGCCATCAAGGCTTATTTTATTAATTTATCTTATGTAATTCGATATTCCTTGCTCACGCGATAATTAGATATCTTTTACGTAATCACCCCAATCAAGAAATTTTGTCTCGGAACCAGCGACTAAAGCGTTAATTTACCTAATGTATCTTGTTCGGACTGGAGCGAACCCTGCAGCGCCTTTGAACAAATTATCCCGCATTAGCTGCAAAAGAAATGCTGACCTTTATACTTGTTCCAATTTACTTACTTATTTTTCTTACTTCCGTGTCATTTTTCTACATATTTATAATTACTACACAATTTTTACGTTTAATTATAATTCCATACACGAAATGTTAACATAAAATTGTACAATAGTAATTGACTAACAAATTTTAGTAGGTACTCGTGTATATCTTTTGAATTTAACAAATTTATATAGTGAGAGGAAACATTATGACTGGGTAGTTATAAAAACTAATGATACCTCACTGGTCGAATTTGGTCCGTAAGTCAATTTTTTTTTAATATTCATTGAATGTGTTTGTATATGGCCCAGCATCATTTAACGATCGAGTTAGTTTGTCCATTATTTGCGATTTAGTCTTCAAAGTCTAAACTGTTTTAGGAATGTAACGCGGAGCAGCGCATAACATGGACTTAGAGAAAACAGTTGGCTTTAGAGAGTGCTGTTGTGAATGAAGAAACACTATAGATATATTCGTCATACGAGTATACACCTACGTAAGGCATATTGAGGTAGGTATGTACACCTATTGAATTTATTAAAATGTATGCATGTAACGTTTCAGATTCCATACACGTCATGAGTGACTATTTAATGAAGTTAAAATGGGATATTAATAATTAATTATGAAAAAGTCAAGTCCATACCCTAACAAACCGATAAGGTGTGATAGCCTGATATTATAATATGTAGACCTTAGTGAACCATGTCAATAAAATAGTCTTCGTATATAGACAACGTATTCGAAGGCTTTTCTTGCAGTCACGTCAACTATCGCAGTGTCGCGACAGAGCCTCAAGTTAATGTTGCGTATAAAGTTATGGCACAGTTTTAGAACTGCATGCGCTAACTTCGCTGTGGCTAAAGCGTCCCCAGGAATTCATATCACGCGGCGTTAGTTTTTGATAACTCACAGTAGATCATTATATGTAACAAAATAGTTAATATTGAAATATGTAACCTTACATAACTGTAGGTATTTTGCTAAAAATGTCTTTCTGTAGAAATTACGTAAATACGCTTTAATTTATCATACCACAACGCCGAAACGTGGTGTACGATGTATTTAAGAAATTAGGTATAATATTATAAGCAAATATTTTAAAGTGTTTTGAAGCATGCCTTTTGCGGCGAATGGCTTTATTTCCTCATTACATCAACTCTATTTCTCGCACGTCAAAGAAAAACATTTTCTATGAACAAAATGGAGCTAGGAACACATTATCCTTTTTTCTTGTAGCTCCTTTTTGAGGTCCAAGAATAACCCTTCAACTTAAGTGAACGTTAATTGCTTCGTGAGAATAGTTGCACCTGCACGAGCATTATGGAGTCCAGTGATACACACAAAACAATCGGATTTCAAAATTAAATGACGTCGCTTCTCATTGATCATTTCATCACATAAGTATATAATAGTATATAGATTTGACTTTTTCACATGCGTATTCGGTAACACTTAATTATTTGATTTTGTGGATTTAACCTATTATATATTTTTGATTTAAGTATTTTAATATGGAATACAACTATTTATGATTTTTATTGATGTAATATTTCTAAGAGTAAAAATGTAACTCAATGTAATGTAATGAAATAATCATGCGACGGTCAAAAATGTCAAGTAAAGAGCGGATCTGTGTTGGGGCAGATTTATGTTGTAATTAGTCGTTCCCGGACGCCGAGCCGCGTAAAACGAATTAACGCGGCCGCAGCGCCGTGCGCTCCGATTGTTTCATATGATTTAGACACGATTCCTTATTGTGGATTTCTCACATACATTCACTTATACTGAAAGGAATTTTACGAGGTCGCGTAAATTCAATTAACGTGGCTCTACGGGTGAATATCGACAAATTAGAACATAAATTTTTCCCATTCTGCTCTTCACTTGACATTTTTAACAGACACAAAAGTAGACGCAGTGTGGTACACATTAATGCAAAAGGATAAGAACTAGAACCGGCAGATAAAATTAACACCCAAGTATTAACAGCATCGGGACAACGCTTTGAAATAATCATAAAGTGTGGATATTTTACCTATACTTTCTTTAAAACTTCATAGCTGCTGTCAATAACTTTAAGGTTCTACTAATTCGATGCACGTTCTAAATTCAGTGCACATCGTGCGTTATTGCGGTAGGGTGCGATTTATGATGGCGCCCGTTCTAAAATAAAGCTATTCCATCTAAAATATTGTCATATGCTTTAAATATTTCTTCTTATGGGTCTCCGGAGAAAAATCATTCATAGGAATGGTTCGAAAAGTAACTCTTCCTCTTTTTACTTTAATTTGAATTGATTCTCAATTCGTGAAATAAAAACCTAATAACCAACATATGGAAATGTATTTAGGCATAAACATTTACACATGTAGATGCTTACTTATATGTGCTATTTGAAATTTAGTAATAAGAATACTTACCGACATTATAAATAAACAATCAAGTTTAATATCTCAGTTTGCAATATTACATATAATAAGAT
Organism: Myscelus amystis hages; assembly: GCA_018244895.1. Lineage (NCBI taxonomy): Eukaryota > Metazoa > Arthropoda > Insecta > Lepidoptera > Hesperiidae > Myscelus > Myscelus amystis. Next base: position 2,811 of record DWQT01004712.1, read on the forward strand.
ATTGTGTGAAGAATGTGTATTTTATACAGTTTTAGGTTTTGCTATGTGTTTTACCGAAAATAGGAAAATATTGTAAGCCTATCTAAACAAAACCCTTCATCTGGACATGAACATTCACAAACAAGGCTTTCGAATGCACGACTATTATCAATTCACACTCTGTGGCTTATAACAAAGGGTTCAGTCGTGTCATGACGCTGTTTTATTCTCGTCAACGGTGTTACAAAAGCTCTTTCTATTGTAACACTTTATGTAAATAAACAGTTGATTCGATGGAAATAGATTTTTTCCTAGCAGGTGACTACGTTGTGAAGTTGAACATTAGACGTTTCAGATGTTCTGGAAGACTTATACATTAAACTTGATTTAATCTGCCCCTTCAGTGTTGCTTAAACATTGACAGTGTATAACGTCTCAAGTGTGGTCGAACAAATTTTAAGGCACAGTATACCGACAGGAACCTGTTTTGAAGTTAAATTACCAAAGTTTGACAAGCGGTCCAACTCACTGAACTACTTACGCTGGCAATAATTCTGCACAGCAAGCCTGGAAGATCGGTCCATGAGAACTTACGGGTACAATAGATTTCTAATGATACAAAAATTTAGTATTCCTACGGGGCTTAAAAGATTTGAATCCGTTTCGTACAGTTTTTATCCTTCAATGAACAATATTCAACTATTTTATGCCTCAAGGTTTGTATTTCATGCCGTTGCTTTTTAATAGAAAAACCGCTGATCCGAATTTTGTCTCGATGGTTGCGCGTGGCGCGCCGCGGCGGCCGGCGCACGGCACAGGTGTTCGTCTGACCCGCTCGCCAATTGCTTTCTACATCTAATGAAATACATCTCCCAAGGCACACCATCGCTTCGCTTCTGAAATTGAAAGAGCAGATTATCTCTTTGTCGCTATTTCTCTTAAACTTTTTATTTAATTGAATAGACGTTACGACCAAACCCTCATTCCTAATTTTAATTGTTCTATAAGTAAAGAAAATGTATCTGTAACTGTATATCTGTAACTATTTTTCACCAATTTCTAGACATATTTAGTTTAAATATTACAGCCGATGCTGTCCGACCCGCATGATATTAATTTCTGCCAAGTTTCCGGGACACCGACGGGCTTATAAGATTAGAATAATTTTCTCATTTCGAGGACTTCCCGCGAACGTAACCAGCAGTTTAATTAAAACTAACAGTTGTCTCACACAGTCTTATCCGGCAATTTGCGAGGTATTACAGGCCGAACTTCATCCACAAATTATCTCAACTCCATTTAACAAAGCGGTTATGTTAATACGACCTGAACAGATTGACTGTTTTTTGAGCGCCGTGTAGCAAATTATAACATAAATGTGAAATATTACTTTTAATTTTGAGTTTTTTATTAGTCGACAAACTGCATCCTATAGCTATAACTTATCAGAAAAGCAATCGTTAAGTTGGAGTGCGAATGAGCTTTTAACGGGCATCGTAACACTTGCAGATGTCGGAACCAACTATTGAATTAGTAATGCCAGTTGCTGTGCTCTGTTTACGAGGTCCTTAAAGAAACTAAATTACTTAAGCTTTACGGAGCATTTCATGAAGACATTATGAAAAAATTCTGCAAGAGGAGATTAAAAATGTTTAAGTATTTGACATGCATCTAGAATTTATTTGTAGCGAAATAAAAAAAGTTACATCCATGTGTGTTAATAGAATATATAAATAAATTTAACTCCGACATTATATGTAAGTTCTCTCAGCTCGCCTGTGAAATATAGTGTGACACAAATGTTGGGAAATGAATCTAAAGAAGGCTGACATCAAGTCAGACGCTCCCCTTCCTATCAACCGGGGCCTTATCTTTACTAGGAATATAAAGAAAAAGTGCCATTTTCTCAGCAATATCTTTTGCGTATGAGTGCTTATGAAATATGAATTCTATCTTGCAAAACATATTATTTCGTTATTACGGGATATATTGCGACATATTTCAGTAATAGGTATGAAGGCATTTTGCAGCAAAAACAAAAAAACCGAGAAAAACGTTGTAACAGTCATCGTGGTTGTATTGTTGTTTGTACTTGCATGCTATCAAAATTGTTTCCATCTTTTATCTTTTATCTTTTACATCTTTTTCATTTTTTATGTCAGCTGTATACTCGTATATTATGTACATACATACAAATCTAGACAGCTCAGTTTATTTAAAAATTATGTTTAAGGAAAATTGATTATTGTTTTTCCATGGAGGCTATTTTCCTAGCTATGTCTGGTTTGCCTCTTCTTCGTGGAGTAACTAACCGGCCCATGACGGCGACGTCGCGGCGCGCGCTTGCAACGGTTAAGGAATATGTACATATGTATATGTATATTATGCCTAATGCATATTGAACAGTTTATATTATATTAAATTAATTAAAAAATTACCAGTATTCATTGTTGCCCAATGAAATATAACACACTTTATGCTGCACTTGGCAAAATGAGAGCAATATAAATAACTGCAGCTGGATCAGTGACTAGTTAACTTGCTCAGGTGGTAGTGGGTTCGATGCGAATGGGTTTGATGAACACGGATGTTATTCTGGGCCTGCATGTATGTTATGTATATTAGAAATTACAACATATATATATAGATACATACTTATAACAGCTATTATAGCATACGATATTAAACATACAATAAATAACAGCTGTCTGGTTACCATTACAAAGGGTCTGCCTAAATTAGGTTCAGCTAGCCGTGTGTAAAGTTAGCTCGAGATAAAAAAAACATTCTCTAGTAAAACACTAAAACATTTGGCTCCATATTATTTCTACTATATTATTTCAAACACTAAAGTAACTTTTTCTTTATGTTAAATAAAATATTTTAAGGGATTTATTACGTATGCCAATAGTTTATATCTAAGTTAAGGTTACAAAATAAAGTTTTAAAAAATGTGTAAATACAGTGTAAAAACGGTTTAAGAAAAAATCTGTACAAAAATAAATACCTATAGTTACTAATGCATGCAAGTTTTTTTCCCTTAATATCTTACATAACATACAGTTACATAACTGACCGAGGCATGACAGCATATATTAAGGTAAAGCAAAAGCCCAACTTGTAATACACATGTTTTGTGTTCGGTCGGAGCGGGCGCGCGGCGGGCGACGGCTCCAAGACGCTGATCCCCCGCAATCTGTCCCGAACAATAAGTCGCTCTCTAACAAAAGCCGGCCATTTGAACAAGTCGGAAACTTTTGTAAGTTTAGCTCTTTCTCCGCAGGTCTTGGCAGCGGCGCTACATTTTACAATAGAGGGAATAATCGTTAGGGTTGAGAGAATAGTCATAAGAAGCTTTACAGAACAACGATGCACTTCGCTGACTTCTTCCTAATAATTTATTATGGCAAATTGTTTCATCTCTTAGACTTTATATAGAGTTTTATTGTACGTACTAAGAGAAAACACAAAATGAGTGGTAGTACAAATTAAGTACTTAGTCCTTTTAACTAAGAACTTTTAATGAATCATTTGATTTATAGACCATTATACCGGGCTATCTGTTTCGTTACAGCCGACGCAATTTTCCGAAAGATCATTCCTAAGGTGCCAGATATATAGCAAATGTTTTGTTAGCAAAGTAGAAGCATCATGTACCGACGGAATACGATCCGTAGTGACTTCCGGCAAGGCGCCAGCCGTCAGCCATGAGCAACCATTTAGCTATATCCAGCACCTCAGATTTAGCTGAAGAAAAATATCAATCAAAGTAAGATTATTGTTTAAACAGTCCTTTAGAAATATCAAGAGTGACCTAAGCCGCCAAACTGTACGGCCCCGCATAGGGGGCTTACATTTTCGTGTACGTTTCTTAATTACTTAAGTGAAACATAAGGGTAACGTGTACACATCTTGTTACTGTTGGAGTGATGGCTTCCGTTTACGATAATGTTCAACAACGTTAATCTTTAAGTAATCTGCCCAAGACAAAGATATTAAAAAAATATTAATCCTACTTCTGTATGCATACAATATTTTAAAAGCTATTAAAATAATTACTTTAATACCGTAATTGCTAGTAGACCTTAATAGCTAGATAAGTGAAGAACATAATATGTTATTTAATTAGGATTTCCTTTCGAAGTTTTTCTTCATAGCTAAAATGTTATCTCAAGCAGTCGAAGAATGTTGGACAGAAAAATAATAATTATTATAATATTGTTAAATGTATGTTTTAAAACAGCTCTGAAATATAAACGTTTATTTAGTGTTATTAGTGCATAGCTATTGAGGAAATACTAAACAACCCTTTTTTTATGACGTCAACTGAGTCCAGTGATGTTTGATGTACACGTACAATTAAATAATCCTGTGTAAAACTATAACACAGACATCTTTTATATGAGGAGGAAGAGAGTTTCGGACGCGGGATGTCGATGCGACGTAACGGAGAAACACGATCTAGCGTCACTTCCGGCGTCCGTCACGCGGAACGACTTCCGGCGAGGCGCCAACCTCCAGCCACTTACAATCACTTACCTCTCCCTCAACACGACAGCTTGTGGAAAGAAGAAATACCACGACTTGAAAGTAATACGTGCCATTCGGACAATGATAAAGAAACATTTTTTAAATGTACTGCATGTTGTGGATAATTTAAATACTTATTGAAGTGACTTGTATTGAGTTAGGAATATTAATACGTGTACCTACTTGCTATTTTTACCAATCGGTATTAAGAAAATTCCCATTAGTATGACTCAAAATACCATTTTTTACAGTTTTCTTGCCATTGGCATTCGAATGGATCCAGAACACACGTATATGTATGTTATGTTTTTACCAATATTTTATTAACGTACCTAAATTCGCGCTTCGATAAAGTTCAGAATAATTTCCTGTAAGCGTGCGTACAAATGCGTAGTCAGTTATATCAAAAACATCGGTATAATTTCCGTCCCATCCTTGTTTTTAGAGCAAAATTCGATTGGAACAAGAGACGGGCGTCAATATGAGCATGTGTAATTTCCTTTCATATTCAATTAAATTCTTCGGGGTGTTGTCGGACTCTGCGTAACTTCAATAAATATTGTCCAATCGGATTGAACGAAATTTAATATCTTATATGAAGCCCTTTTTGCTCCGAATAATACTGTCTATTTTTTATGCCACATGTTATTGCTGAATTTTTATATGAGAGGTACAATTTGAATTTCAAGTAAGGTATTACACTTACTTAGTATAGAAATGATGTATGTACATACATATATCGCACAAACGGTGTTTTTGAATTAATATGCGTTATGTAAAACGAAGATCGTTAGGTCGGTTTTATTAAAATCGTCAATCACTTTCAGTCGCGAATACTTCGGTTGTCATGATGTTCCGTTATACGTGGCTTGAGTTTTAATGGCAACGTTATTCTTTTCTGGCGAGGATTAATCTAATCTCCTGTGTTAATTATAAAAAGGACGCAGTCCAATTAATAAAAACCATCTGTAAAACGATAAACGGACTATAATGGGTCGGCACATATTATTTAAATGAAATGTTTAATTTTACTTGTGTAGATTGTGTATGATGTCTAAATCGAGTGCGTGCTTTTTCGGCTCATGGGCGGCGAGCACGCCACATCGCCTGTCTCGCTATCGACTTACACCCTGTTAAATCTGGCCCAATATTTGTAAAGCCTATTCATTAATATATCGCCCCCTTATTCCATTGTTTCTCCATGTCTAAGTCCTTTATTTTTGTTACTCGACATTCAACAAGCACGAAACAGTAAGTTTGTGTTAATTTACGTGAACGCTCATATCTGTAGCCATTGATTTCTTTGAAACATCGTGACTTACTGTTTCTGAAAGTGGTCATTGTATTAGTTTTAAGGACTCACATGAATTTTGTTGTTTTAAGAGCTTTACAGGTTTCGAGCTCAGACTTTATACTATGCATTCAAATATTTGTCGAAGAATAGTTGAATAATTTATTTGTTGAATAATACCACACTGTTACTAGCAAGACTGATAGGCGGCGTAATCTGCACCTATTGAATGTGTTGCAGATGGAAGCACCGTCTGTTCTATTTCCAATTAGGTGGAGGAACGGATTGAGATCGAGCAACTGGATCGTAGTCCGCGCGGCGTCGAGGCAGAGCCGGAAACCTGTGAATAGTGTGGGGCTCTGAAAGAAAATCTAATTTGGATTTGAGGGATTACACGAGTCTTGTTTCGGCCTAGTGTAGGGATGGGACAAGTTGCCACCATCGCCTTGTACAAATTGAATTAGAGAGGTAAAGGATTCGAGCGCTGCCATTTTGTTTAAGCAATCTGTAGAGTTTTATTTAAATGTAGGGTGAGTTTATATGACATGGGTAATGTAAAATCCATTGTAATAAACGAGTTTCTTTTGCAGATTGGTTCGTAAGGAATTGGTTGGTAAGGAAAGATTTTTTCTCATATTCGTTATTCTATAGAAACCTTAATATACACGTATAACTTCATAATTGACATCGAATATATTAAGGTGTCAGAATTATTGAGATACATGGAGCCTCAATTTGTTACATTACACTAGATTCATTGTGGATGTGTGAATTTTTATAACAATTTGTTTTCAATTAAGCTTACCCCGCCGTATCACCTTCACCCATTATGAATTGGAAGATAATGCCACTATGCATTAGCTTTGTCATTTGTAAGCTCTATTTTCTAGGATCTTACTTAAACGAATTAAAAAATCTCCGATAGTTTAATAAAGTAATCATTCCCGTGTTTAAGTTTGCAAATCGCTCGTAATCCGCAACGGCGCGGGCGTCCGAGCTGCGAGCGCGTCACAGCACTTCCTTACACAACTTAAGAAATATTAATCTCCAGTTTACCTTCCATGTGTATGTTATTTATGGTGTACTTACTAATAGTTTTGTAATTATTACATAAATTTGTAATAGGTTCCAATAAATGAATAAAGTTTCAATTAATATTAATGATAGCATCACCTTCATCTAGTATAATATACATAGATATGTCAGACCGGAGGGTATAGTAGCTCTGAAATAAAATGGGATAGCAAAATCGAATTATGTTAGAAACGATACGATCCACCTCGTCTTATTTATGTGAGAAAAGAAATTACCGGAACTCTTATCAGCTTACCATTACTATCTTCTGTAATTAAAACCAACCAGCCGAGCCCTCTCTCTCCGTCATAACGAATTCATGATGTCATCGCAATTTTATCTCCAAATAATTCATACACCTTAGACCTTCATTAAGTTATAATATTAATGTTATGCTATCAAGGAAAAGGTACATATGCTTTTGGGAATTAGTATTTATTGTAATAATATTGACATCATGCTATGAAGAAACGATTTATGTAAATCACGGTATCTTTTTATTTTGCAACGTACTGTAGTAGAAGTGCGTTATTATTTCAACATGTACATATTTTATAATAGATGAGTGAAGAAATAACAAGACTTTTAGGAAATAGCGTTAGCATACTAATATGTATAAAGTGTAATAATGGTTATTTGGGAAATCTACTCAGTCTATTAACTTAGGGAGCTTAAGGTTGCCTTAGTGACTACAAGAAAAGGATGTGGTATTGTGCTTACTGGAAACCAAGGAGAAACCAACTTGCCTCCGTGGAACCGGCCTTCTACACGGTATTTAACGGTACATTAAACTACGTGGGTAATCTTCGTTTTACAAAATTTAACCCTAATTGCCGCTAATCGATTATTAATGTAACACGCAATTTTGATAATGTCATCCCTGAAATGATCAGGGTGACATTTCAGGTTATCAACGATGGAAAAACATTTGCCTTTTCGGTGTAATCTCTCGGGGAAGATAAAAAAGTAAAACATTTTTTTTCTTGTCATTTACTATTCTATTATATCAGGGACAAACCTTTCTGTAATAAATATCATGCAAAACCCGTAACAATTTCCGTATGAGCTGCGTATAATTTAGTGTTTGTTATTAGAATGGTTGTCGATTGATAGTTGTGGCTGTTCGATTTCAGGTTTCCACGTTTGCATGTTTTCAGGAGCTATCCGAGTCCAGACTGATACAAAAAGTGGTGCGATTGAAATATGTAGGTTGTAAGAATTCTTGTTTGACTGTAAAATTAATTGTACACTGTAAGACACTATAACACATAATTAACGGCCGTAGCGTGATGTGG
>DWQT01004713.1:0-10979 GCA_018244895.1 Myscelus amystis hages
TCTGGTTCCAGAGATATCGTGATGAGTCAATATATCGTTGTAAATCTCCTATATATAGATAGAAGATAATATGAGAAAACGCACACATTAGATCGGTTGGCTGCACCCTTTTCAGACCCGACTGCTGAACACAGATCTCTCTTGCAACAGCGGGAAGCCAAGCCCAAACTCTACCACGTTACTCCAATACGGATTGGTTGAGGTTAAGGTTACGACCAACCCAGCTGTCGACTGTTTTTATTTTTCCAGCCTTTAAGCCCTCCGGTACAGCTATGATTATTAGCTCACGATAACATCGGCTTAACTATGACAAATCCAGATGTCCTTAACTTTCCTGACATTGCAATCGAGCTACGAGCAATCGATCAATTAATTAATTAATTAAAAACAAATTCTTTCGGTTCTCAAACAAAAGCGATTAGTAGTTGTCGAAGTATTTCGATACGTTAATTAATGAACTAATAATATGTAATTGGGTCGTATATTTACTTATTGTTAGTTGTCGTATTAACTACACAAGGTTGAATAGTCAATGTCAGAAGAATTTGTTTCGTAGCGGACCTTGTGTGCTCAACTGATACGTACAATTTGATACCGTGACCTTTGTGGATGTATTACATTTTATTACAGCCATATCATGAATAAATCTTCATACTTATTGACATAAGATTGTTATGTATTCGTTAACGCCTTGCCGGGTTAGTGGCGGTGAAGTGAAAACTGAGTTATTGGCTGTGGATTTGAAACCTAAAAAACGCGAACGCACAGGGATCAATAAGTGATCTATTCGAATTTAAAATTACCTGTACATTTAAACACCTGTATTTAAAACACATGTAATGTTGTTTATCAACGCTGTTATCTCTATATATATAAAAGAGATTTACAGCGATATCTTGCCTCATCAAGATATCTCTGGAACCAGAAAACGTAGAGACTTGAAATTTGGTAGAAACATTCCTTTCGGCGAGTAGAGGTCAGCTAAGAACGGATTTCACGAAATTCCACCTGTAAGGGTGGTTGCGGGGGTGTTAATTATAAATTTTATAGCAAAGCAACGTTTGCTGGGTCAGCTAGTTATTAATAGAAGATGTGTCTTATTTGTCTATGCCCTCCTAATATTATTCGTATTCTGTGAATTCATGTATTATTTTATGTTTACTAGACGGCATGTGACTATGTGTCACAGTTAGATAACCCCGTGACCTGCTCGTGTTCTGAGAATTGTTTACGATTCATTTGTAAGGTCAACAAGCGCACAATTAGCATTGTTATTAAATTAGCAATTTAATCTTTACAGATGGTGAGTTTCGTTTAAACAGCAGGTGCATATTTTGCTGACCAGACACAAGCCAGACACTTAGTTCTCATCGATGACTGGTTTATCATAGTTCAATATGGAACCTGAGTTCAGGACCAAATAGCTTTGGAATGCATTGACCAGTTCGCTATTTTCTTCGCGTAACAATGTGTGATTAAAGAGCCGTGCATTTGTTTTAACAGGTCTTTTAGTCTAGTGGTTAGACTGCTGCCGCCGAGGTCGTAGGGTCTAATTCAGCCGGAAATTTGTGTGATTAGCTCAGTTGTTTTTTGCATTTGGTTGTAACAAAAGTATCTTTACATATACGTGCATCAGCTATCCGGTGATATGGTTAATTTAATCGCCTAATTTGCAATCAGATGTGTGTGGAATAATCCCAGATTTTATTAGGTACACCTCAAGACTTTACGATTACACATATCGACGGTGGGAAAGTAAAAGTTACCAAGCGCCAGTTGCCAATCTCACAACAGAGCCGTTTCTACATTTATTTTTACTAAGAAAAATAGTAGAAAACGCTATTAGAGGTATTTGAAAAAATCAATCAATCCTTGAATTTTTTGAAATACCTCTAATAACCAAAGTTCTGCGATTTTTCTTAGAAAAAATAAATGTATAAACAGCTCCGTTGCAAACTTAGCAACGTGGCGCTTGGTAACTTTTTCCGTTCCACCGTCGATATGTTTGTATCCGCTAGCTGGCTAGATTCCAAGGTCATTTAGTCGCGTAATTTGGAATGTGTTTGGAATTGTCTGAGTTATTATTACGGACACCTCAAGTCACATCAAACCGTAAACCACACGATAACCCTCAACTCGGGTGCCGCGTGGCGCAACGTTTGGACCGCACGTACATACGATTTTGACATTTCACTACACCTATTACGACTGCGCTGAGTTATTGGCGATCAGTCGACGAGGAAATTATGTTCTCGAATTACATATACACTTGAACAGGTCGATGTGCCTCCATTTGTATACGTTTTGGCGTCTTAGACAAACCAATTTCATCATTAAATCTGTATAATATCTATGTACATATATATAGGAGATTTATAGCGATATATTGACTCATCACGATATCTCTGGAAGCAGAAGATCTAGAGACTTGAAATTGGGTAGGAATATTTCTTTCGGCGAGTAGTGGCCAGCTAAGAACGGATTTTACGAAATTCCACCTGTAAGGGGGGTTTTTGGGGTGTTCATTATAATTTATGTAACAAAGCAACGTTTGTGGGGTCAGCTAGTATAAGATAAAGAAAAAAACATTTTCAGTAGTACATATAAATACGGGTACGTTTATTCCAGACGTTTAGTAGATCAATCAACAATTTATAAAGCAATAAAATTGAAATGAAAATTAAATTATTACACTAAAATTATCATAAACGAAATGTATATCAACGCAAAATCATCAGTTACGCTCAAAAACCATATTTATATTGAAATGTTTTTTTTTTAATTCACCCTGGATTTACAGGTGCAGCTGTATGAATACATAAATACACACCGATTTCGAATCCCGACTTCGTTATCCGAAAGCCTTCTTATCAGTCAGCACCTGCATCTAAACATGCGCATTATATTTGTCAGATCTTCGAAAATACCCTGACAGTCGTCCATCACCGCGGTTTGTTAAATGCCAGGGACCTGTTCGGTGACCCACAAAGTTTTTACATCGATCTTGTACGTAATCGATACAAAGTTGCGACATTTTTTCGACAATTACGCTGGCAACACCGTACAATATTTCACGGGTGGCGTGCGCGGGGCCGTATTAAAACTTTGTTCTCTCGTTTAACTTAACGTAACTTACGACAACCGCAATACACTTTTTCCACTGTAATCAGACATGTTTATATCGCAGTAAACATTTTAGGGCTCCCAACATTGTTGCGACGAATTCGTTTTATTGCGTTACTTTATTTATGTAGGATCTCGATTTTAATAACAATACAAATAAATATTAAACGCTATAAAGTTTATTGTGATTCAATTAATTGATTGCCTTAAAGCTTTATTATGGCGATCCGTGTACAGTGGAGCGTTAAAAGGGTTGATAAAAGAATGATTCATTTATATTTGAGAATATGACGTGTTGGTTCATTTGTTAGTGGCCTTTTTCATAGTCCCTGTGTTCGATTCCCACAGCGCACAAATATTGATGCAATTAGTCACAAGTATTCGTTATCTCGATATAAAATTAGGTACACAAAAGTTTACAAACGTATAATAAAAAATATATATGTAATACTTACACATTATTAAGTGATGTTAACAGGTAGAAAAATGGTATTGATTCTCAAATAAGCCCTAAGATAAATCCTTCAAAGTACCTTGCGGATCGGATCGAGCATTCTCCAATTAAATGAAAAAAATACCTTATAAATATTTAATGCACCACAAATTCTGTCCGAATGCGTCCGATTCGAACGCGAGCGGTAAAAGGTTGGGAGCCACTGAAAATAGAGCATGCAAAACCCGACGCTATTGCGCAGGAAATAGAAGCGGAAATCCCGCAGCGATGTTTCGGAAGTACGGAGTATGATTGTCGCCAAGGATACCCTCTAATTAGGTGATAAATACTGGTGCACGCCCCCAAACATCGTGGTCCGCTGTAATTGCTCGTAATTGCAATTTATTACGCCCATAATATTACATGCGATCGGCAATTAAATCTAATGTGATGCGGAACCATTTTCGGTTAAATATAAATTGCGTAATCCAATATAACTTCATATGAGACTTTTCTGAATACGCTAGCGGGGTAAGAGGACTGTGGCTAGGGTTGTCCCAAAATATAATTAAACTGCACACATTATGTAATTCGAATTTTAAAAATTATTGTCTTAATTATAACATTTATAAATACAATTCTAAGGTATGTTTAATATCCATTGATATCTACTTAGTCGTGTATGCGTAAAGTAAGAAATTAGAACACACAGGAAATCTTTATGATTATAAGAAAACTGATTCACACGGTATTTGAAAAATGTCTGTAATTAGCCCGCTTTATGATATAATCACTTGTAATTAGAATAATACTCTGTTATACAACTGTTCTTTTGTATTAAATATTTATATGTTTTATTCAGCGCTTCCTACGTAGCAATGTCTATGTAACGAAATTTATTTTACTCCAGTAGCCGGACAATAGAGTTAGCAGGTTGGTTTGACAGGACAGGTGTCCACGCGCGGGGCTGCGTGGGAGGCGCGGAGATATCTCTGATCTATGTTTTCGGAGTAGCCTACTAGGGACACCACCATAATACCAACGAGGCACATTAAAAACAAACATGCACTTAAACTGATAAATGAATCGCTACGTACATCAATTTTAAGCGATTAAAAACCTTCACCTTAAATTTTACCTTTAGAAATCTGTTTAAAAAACGTTAAAAGTACTATGTTGGGCACAGAAAATAATAATTCAATAGAGAACACTTGTTTATAATCATTATTTTCGATGACAGCTTTTTACGTACATCAACATTTAATATAGGGCAGTAAAACAATGCATATTACGAGATAAAATATAATTTTACACGCACATTACAAAATTAACAAATTTGGATAGATTATATTACATTTATTTTTGGCAGCCCTATGGAGTCCGTTAGGCACGCGCGGCAAGCGCAGACGCGCGAAAATCATAAAGATGGCCGCCGCCCGGAACAGACGACACGAGACGAGCGTGCGATCCTATCTCCGGATCTTGGGATATGTCACACTAAATAATGACCGTTTTCTAACGACGCATGTAGCATTATTATTAGGGCTGCAGCGTACCCACTGCTTTTCTAGACTAGTTAATTTTTTTTCTGCACTAGTTTCATGGGGCTCTTCAAGAAAGGCGTGAACAGAGCTCTCCTCCAAAACCAAAACCGGCAACGCACGGGTAACTCTTCTGGTGTTACACATGTCCATAGGCGACGGTGACCACATATCATCGGGTGGCCCGTCTGCCTGTTTGCTAGGTTTAAGCTATAAAAAAAAAATATGTTGAATTTAGAAAACTCATCGTGCATTGCCAAATATGTTTTAATCTGTAACCTGTAACCACATTTATAACGTGGGATAATACTTCATTACGATCACAATTACCTGACATGGGCGTTGGTATTCAATTCATTCGAGTGTCATTTTACAGAAGTCTTAATTAGATCTTCCCAGGCTGAATCCCACTTCATAAGCGATAGTTCAAAAACACACCCCTGGGGTGCAAAAATAGGGGGTGATATTTAGTATCGCACTTATCTGAGTAATATATTTATGAGGTATTTGTCAATATTACATTCGTTTTTGTGGGTTCCGAAGCAAATTCTTTGATGCATTTTTTGATGGATTTTGCATATTTATTTTACGTGTAGGTACTTACTCTTATAATGTTTCTAGCAAATCATCTTGGCAGGTCTCGCCGGCATCTATGTGGTAACTGCACTTGTCGTGATCTGACTAAAAGACAATAAGCATGGCATTATAGGATATTATAGCGTGGCGCAGCGGAAGGCGAGTGGGCGTGGCGCCGCTGCCTCTAATAGAATACTGAAGTAATTATGAGACGAGTGCTACAAGTCCAGCTGCGAATGGAAATTACTGGTACCGACAAACGTCTTCCTGGTTGGCTAAATTATTGTGCTCTTTTCAAAGTTGGTTGAACCCAAGCCCTGGGTTTTCCTGTTTCATCACATTTATGCATACTCGACTCTGGGTGTAACGGTTAGAAACCCTCACTGCTAAAAGTCGCAGGTTCGAGTCCCATCCAGCACCAAAATTTGTGTGGTGATACTATTAAGTATAAAATATCTTCTATTCCTAAGTCTCCATTCTAGGTCGATCACAGCTGCCTTGTACTGCTGATTCATTGATTACTCTGATCATGTAAAAAAAAACAGTACAGCCAGGCATCGAACCGGGACCATTTCCGAAACAAGTCGCATGTTGCCAGTGTGCGAAATCTTGTTATCCAAGTAATTAAGTATGTTATATGTATGACTCTACACAATACCGCAGTTATTATATGACTGCACAGATACAACCCTAATTAAACTGAATCACATGCAATTCCAATGTAAATTGCAATGTTTTGATTCAACGAACACATAATAAATTAGTATTAACATCAATCCTGTTAATAAACAGCACTTGGAGATAATTCGGAGTCAAAGTTTATCTGCGTCGCCCGATAGTGACGGCCATGGGACGCGTGTTAGCCGGGAACACATTAAGAAAGTGTGACAGCCCTATACGTGACATGGAGATATTGGTCGGGTCATTAACCTTTAATCTCGCCGAGCTAGTTAGATGGTGTCGACGGAGCCGTGTTGCATTGACGATTGAAATTGATAAAATTAAACATCGCCTTATTGGTTCGACTTACGCGTGTAAGTAGAAAAGTTCCGTATGTAAGATTTTTGTTTCCAACTGCAAGAGACATTACAATATGATGTGGGAAGGTACTTGTTTATTTCTTTGATAAGGGCGTTGGCTCAATTTGCTGGAATTTAAGCAATAAAATGACTGACTTTATAAAATTTTAATTTGATAATAAGTAATATGTCAGTTATCACTAAAATACCTCTAATACACAACATAATGCAAATGCTTTTGTATTTTCACTCCTGATTAGCAAAATATTTACAGTACGAAAAATACTTTTTATTAAGGCTTTTCTTACTTAACATTTTAAAGAGCTTATCGTTACAAAGCAAATCCTTAGATTCTACCGAGCCGCATTTCGGGGTAAATATGGAAGTGTATAATATTTTCTGAGGCGTGTGGAGTCTACCAATGCGCACTTGGCTAGCATGGTGGACAATGGCCAAAATCCCTCTGACAATGAGAAGAGACTCGGTCCAGTAGTGGACCACTAAACAGGCAGAAAAAAAAGGAATAGTTGTACGAAGTTAACGAACTCTATAGATATAAAAAAGAAAGAAAGAAAGAAAGAAAAAAGAAAGAAAGACAGAAAGAAACACATTATTTGCAGTCTTACGACAGCACATAATAAGAATACAAAATAAAATAAACAAAATAAATATTAAAAGCTAAAAAAATATACTAATAGAGATAAAAACAAAACAAACCAACCAAATGTATAACAACAAAAATTTTTGCTTTAGAAAAAAAGAAAAGCCAAACATCTGAAATGCTAAGTATAGTGGTTGGTATGACCCGTCACGCGCGCGGGTCGCGGCTGGCTGCGACATGTCTGCGCGTACGGCGAGCTAATTGCCCCCGGGCTGCACTTGACCCGCGCTAACGGTACAACTAAGCTTTATGAAGCCAGTGGATTAGGGAGCCACACACAGTGACTTTGACTGGCCTCGTGCCCGAGTGGTTCGAGACTCACTGCAAAACCGGAGGTCGTGGGTTCGATTCCAAGACGAGGCAAACATTAATGTGATTAACACATATACATATATCACACATTAACACATATACATATATAAGCTATAACGTACTCGGTAACGTTCGGTTAAAATAACAGGCATTTAATTGCCAATTTGGAATCAGATAACTTTGTGTAATAATGGTTAGAATTGTGGGTTCAGTTATTGTTATTGTGGGAGTCGCATAAAACTGACGCCGGATCGTAAAGCGACCCTCCACTCCTGAACTGGCAACCACGACAACTGTGACGAAAGTGTAATTACAAGGAAGAAGAAGGAAGTAATCAAAAAACATATTAATTTAAAAAAAATATTAATCATCTCATATTCATTGAAGCAAATTTAATTTTATTTTAATTAATAGTAAAAAACTTGTAATGAACAATTGATGTTCAAAAGCAAAGATAATTAAAAATATATATACATCAAATATTAAAAATATTGCATTTCATAATAAGTTATGAAATTATCAAAGCAAATACGTCTAATCTGTTTAATTAGATGTATTATCAATTGTGAACTAATGAAAGCAAATTTGAACATTTTTTATTTAATAATCTAATCGAGCGCAAAAACTCGCACTTGCATGGAATGTGGTCGCGTGGGAACTACGTTGCTAGGGAATAAAAAAATCGACTATACGCATGTATAGTTTGATAAAGTTTTTGATATTTTGTCGCGGCAATCTGAACTTTGGGCAGAAGTCGCACTGCTGCGACTTTGTAAGTAATATCAGTCAGGCAAAGTATGGATTGATCTAATAATTCTGTAACCTCTTTAAATATACCCATATCTGTGTAAATAGACGTCTTTGTCTTTGTAGAACTTAAAACAAAAATATAGTTTATAGCCAATTTTTTTTTGTATCCTTTATGGTACCACTACAGGTTACGGGTATCCTCCATTACTCCTCCATTACCTACCACCAATCATAATAGCCTTCACACATCTCAGAGAACGTAATGAAGTACTCTGAGTTGTGTTGGAATACCAAGTTTATTTCAAGGGTCCTTTCGCCCATATGTTAGTGGACCTGAATGCTAAGCCGGGCCTCATGGATTCGATTACTAACATAATATTCTTTATGCTTGTGATGGCACAAGTATTTGTATGTTTACAAATGTTAAATTATCTATAATAAAGACTACCTAGATCGGTATCAGAAATACGTGGTGATTTTATTACATAGTATTTGTATAAATACGGATGTATGCGAGTATTATTTATTAATCAATCTCAATAACTGATTAGAATTCCAATTATTGTTGTGAATCGGTATTCTCAAGATGACACAAATCTGGGAAATCCCGGTATAGGAACGTGGCTTTAAGATAAAGTCAAAGATCTGACTCATTATATAGTTTCGTACCAGGAAAAGCCTATTCACCCAGGCGCCACGATAATGCTAATAATTCAACCCTATACCTAAGCGTGATTCACGAATGATTTCGCCAGCAAATATCTATAATAATTTATTCGTCTTTCAAATTTTTTTATTTTTGAATAAATGTTATCAAATTGTTTCATACGTGCATTCTATCTATACATACGCTTTATGAATACATGATATCTTTAACAGCTTTGTGCGCCTTTAAGGCAACCGCGGATGAAAAAGGTGGAGGAAAATTCTCCCAGCAACCTTTTAAATGAGAAAACCAGAGCTACAAATTCCAATAGGCTTTTTTGGCAAAATATGTATTGTGTGTCAATATTTGCCGATCTCCCCTACAATCGAATTCCATAGGTCATTCACCCTATAAATAACTGAAATACCAATCTACCAATAACGTCATCTGTGAAAATCTATTCGCCAACTCGACTTATTCTGAAGTGAAAACTTTACACTGTTTCAAACGATATACGGTTTCCAATATTCGAAACTAATTTGAGTTCATAGACCCTACAGCGTGTATAATTTGCCTATAACTCGTAATAACTCGCGTAACAGAAACTCGCGTCGATATAACTCGTGTGACAAGTGTGTACAGGTAACGAGCGGAAGTTGCAGCGCGCGCCGGATTTCCCTGTGGCTGATAAAAACCAGCTCCCGCGCTGTTGTTTATTGATAATTTCTTATCTAACACGATCGAGTATGCAACCGTGCGATGTTCCCACGTTACGTACATACATACCTCGCTACGATATTAACTAATCCATTATGTTACTATTTAAACACGAGACAGCGATGTTTGCGTGCGGCAAAACGGAAAGTGAGTTTGCTCAGGGAAATCGCGTCCAGTTTTTCAGGTACAAGGAGACTGTCTGTGAAAATTAAACGCTTGCCCTTACAAACGCGAAATACTTATGGTTATGGAAATCGTAAAACAGTTGTTACAACAATCTGAAGACCTATGTGTACTGTGTATGATCATCACCTATCTGAAAGCTCTGGTTAGTTTGGGATTACTTGTTACTGTCGTTTCAACTATGAATTCATTTCTTCGTCAGTCAGTCATCGATTTGTGATTCAGTGGAAATTTGACCACTGAACAGGATTTATTATTATCGTCTTTGTTTTTGTTTTTGTTTTCGTCTTTGCCTTTGCCTTTGTATTTGTTTTCGTCTTTGTCTTTGTTGTGATCTTTGCCTTCGTATTTGATTTGGTTTTTGGCTTTATTTTGGTCTTTGCCTATGTTTTTTTTCATCTTAGCCTTTGTTTTCGTCTTTGTCTTTGTCTTTGTCTTTCTTTTCTTCTTTGCTTTTGTATTTGTTTTCGTCTTTGTCTTTGTCTTTCCCTTTGCCTTTGTCTTAACATGTTCGCATGTTCCCGCCGAGTCCCGTCGCTCCCGCTAACCCCGGAGCCGCGCCCGGCGATTTGTCTCCGCGACGTGCGGTAATTATCGTTGCGACGGAGATGGATGCGCGGTAATGACGGCGTGCGTGTGATATTACATAACTACAGCCATCCTGTACACGCGTACAGGGTGCGTCTGGTTTGCTAGCCCCGTGGCGAACGGGGCGTTTGCTACGCGTTGTGTGCACAAAGCGATAGGATGTTACTAGATAATGGATGCAATGTTGTGAATTGATAAATGAAACATTCTGATATTAATAGTGGAGTGTTGCGAAGAAACCTATACATATTATGATGTTCTAAATAATGTACTGTAAAGCAATAGGTACCTATTTAGCCCGCGTGGGCTATACTGGACCCTTTTTATTGTGAGAGAAGACTTTCCCAGCAACAAAACAAGATAAGGGTTAAAAAATAAATAGAGTTTTTCAAACTTTGAGGTAATGTGTACGATTAAAACATTTTTAAAG
>DWQT01004714.1:0-10977 GCA_018244895.1 Myscelus amystis hages
CAGTACCTAAGTACAAAATTTAATATGTTTGCTTCTGTAAATTATACTGTGTACTAAATTGTTAAATAAATAAATAAATAAATACACGTTAAGAGTCACCTCCTAAAACATATCTTAATATAACTTTTAAAGAAATTTGCGTTCTCTCTACGGATAAGTCTTTATATAATGTTCCTTAAGTGTTTGTTCCACACTAAACACACCAATGGCGCGTTTCATTGCTAAGTCAATTTGCTACATTGTCTTGGGTATTTATTTAGATCTACTCAAAGAACAATACATTGTGTGATGATAATCTTTAGTTAATTCATCACTTTGTTACGCAAGTGTTGAGTGTGAACTGACCAGTATGGCTGTGATACATTATGTTCCTCCATAAATCGACGCGTTAAATAGCGCTGAATAGTTTAGTCTACAGTATACACTAAAAAATCGCTCGATATCATAAATTTAAGATATTTCAACTGCAGAGTTACAGTAAAAAGTTAAAAGCATTCCAATGTTTGTGACAGGCACGACTCTACTCGCAAACATTTATGCACAACTCGTTTAAATAGCCGAAATGCTTTAATGCCACTTTTGTAGTCAAACAATTCCATTAGCTTTCACCCCGATACGACTATGTACATATTCATAAATAAAGCGTGAAGTGTAAAATAATTTCGAGCTAAATCATCATTAACACCGCACCATCTATCCGAAGCGTTACTTTCAAATGTCCGTTTGCCTGACAGGTTTGTTCAATGCTTGTCCAGATAACCATTATTATATGTTATCGTTCGACCGTGGCTACTTTCGTTTCGACTGATACGATTCGTAATGGCTCGGTCGATAGAAACATAAAAGAAAAAGTGATCAAAACAGTCAACATTGACGCTTCATGTTGATACTAAAGAATTTTTCAATAAACATTGCATCAGTTTGTTTCGCATCGATTTAGTATAATGAATAGTTATAACAAGAATAAAGACCAAAGCGAGAGCAAAAATAAATGGCACTGCGCCTATATATGCATGTGTAGGTATAGGTGCATAATTGTTAATCTTTATAGTACTTAAATTGGCCTCGACTAGTATGTTTACTGCAGTCCACGATATTGCAGTGTATTATGCTGTTCCAATAATGGCATTTATTTCAGCTGTCCACTAAAATAATGGCGATTTACACTAACATAGATATCTCTGTTGCTCTGTTTTTTCATCTTAAGCCTTGAATTCTCGTCGCGAACTAGTTGGATTAAGTAATTGAATTTCATACCACGTTAATTAACTATCGATAGACGATAATCATGCAATCTCATTTAAAGAAATGTATTCTTATTATTCACTGAAATGTGTCACTTTGTCTTCATATTTAGATTTGAAATTCGATAATTTAGTTATTAACACGACAGGCTTCAGCTATATCATAGATTTGTTTATAGATATATTGTTGATAGAGAATGATTTACACATAACAAGTCATATGAGAAACGAACATAAATGTTATTGGAAGTGTCTATTAATTTACAATATCGGTGGACCCAAGTGAGCTCCCTGCAGCACACCCAACGTTACGAAACAAGCCCGCTCCGTTGTTGTTTCAAGTGTGCCCTACTTCGGGCGCACCGCCCGCTTAAAATAATGCTACATTAATTAGTTTACCGTCTAAGCCTCTTCATATACGTTGTTGTATTTGAATAAACACCCAGGCGCTAGTCGGTACCGGAGTGCATCGTTTTGCACATTTAGGTGAACGACCCCGACGTTGAGGAAATTAATTCTACGATCCACTTTTCGGACTTTTACTCACTGGAATTTTATCTCTATGTAGGTTAATAAATTGCTCAAATATTCTGTTGTAATCCGCATATAGCGATAATGTGCGTTTTACGACGTCCGTAATTCAAGTCGTATATGTATTTAATGTAATTGTGTGCAGTAATAAAATTACCGTTATATTTGTGTATATTTATTGAGATATTGCATTAATGAGATTAAGAATTCATCGAACATTTTAATTTTAAAACTTGATAAGAACATCGCGTGTTTGAATTGGATATGAGCAACCGCCGGCACAAATCTTTTACAAACACGCACAAAAGCATACCAATTTTCTTCGCAAAGTGTGCCATTATGGCAGTATACATACATGCCATGGTTTCAATAAACTTTGATTGCAGGTTAAAGTTACTTATTTGTTACATTAATATTGCTGTTTATTTTTGTATATATTTTCATATTTTCCCCGGAGCCCTATAACATGAGGCTACGTGAGAAAATCACTCGGAGTTCTTTAAAGGCGTCAACGCATTGGGATAATCTGTCGGTACATTCTCCAGGCTAAGTTTGTAAAAAGGCTCACCATCAATCATGGAAGACGCAAAGGACTGTTTTGTATATTTGTTAATGTAGTAGCTTATTATGTTTCTTCCCATATTCCTAAATTTACCAGACCGTCTGCAACCTTCCTGCTGAGGTATGACCACTGTTAAACGACCTCTCCCTTTCACTTTCTTTCCCGCCCTCTATCCCTGCCTCGCTTTTTACTCTATTTCTCTTTCTCTCTCTCACTTTCTTTCACCTCACCTATAAACTGAAAATATTGTCTTCGAATACTAATGGAATCTTTCATGCATTGTCAACAGAAAGAAGATCGAATCGCTAGGCAGGATGACGGCGATGACGCAGGAGGAAATGGTGGCCGGCGCGCGAACGGTCGCCGCGGGGCTCGAGGCGCTGCGGGCGGAGCACGCGCAGCTGCTGGCCGGCCTCGCTGCCAACACGGACCACGAGCACGAGAAGGCCAGCCTGGTGCGCAAGAGCATCGAGGCCATCGAGCTCGGCCTCGGCGAGGCGCAGGTGCGGCTTGCAATCATACACACACGACCGTCACGCCAGGACCCTAACGGGGTGCAGAAAGCACCGCGGGCTAAATATCTCTGTCCTTACAAACCATCACTCATCATGTTTTAAAAAAAGACGAAAGACAGTTATTTCCAAGACATTTCTATGGGTACCTACTCTCGAAGATCTTACAGATATATTAGTTCAATCTATATTTTGCATTTTACGGCGTACAAATTTGCGTTGCTTTATGTTTATGTTTCTATTATCGAACAGAACAGAAGCGCTGATAGCTTGCTAAGCCATTTCAAATCCCACTAAAATCCCGTCTATTGAATACATTGTAAATGTTATTGTCGATGTTCATTTAGAGGGTGTTTTCTTCTCTTTTCCAAGTTCTCTTTCGAACAAAACCCCAATCCCGACAATCATTTACACGTGCAACAGCGAAACGGCGAAATGTCCCAGTTCGAAAAAATGTGTTCCTCGTTCACAAGATAGGTATGCGCGGCCATCAGGCGAGCGTCCCACATTTCCTACATCTGAATGCCCTACGGACGCCCGAGCGCCATTTACGCGACCCCGATTTCTCGGGAATAAATAGCCTACATTATTAATATTGAATATCTCTCAGGGAGGGCGCTCTGTTATGAAAGCATAGTTGACCATAAACTCAGTAGGACTTTTCAAGTGTACAGTTAATAGGCGTTTGTTTACTAGGCACGTTTGCTACTGGGCCGCGATGTTTACCGTATCAGAAATTTCAATCAAGATATTTTTTTTTTAGAATTTCGTATTAGCTTATTGATTTAATAGATATTATATGTATGTATGTGTCTTTTTCTGTGCTGTCCAAATGTAACAATCAAAATGTAATAAGCATTAGAAAAGCTTTCACCCTATTCAGCCTGTGTCACACAAAAACCATAATTATTAACTACGATCTTTCCACCAATCCATTAACCCTTATGTCAAAGTACTTAAGAACGCTTTTTACATGAACTCGAACGAAAACAAACACGAGTGATTTAAAAAAAAAAATGAGATTGGATGCACTTAATCATAGCGGGGAACGCACTTGAGCCGACAGCGGGACAAAGGCGCTTCTCGTCAACGCTCGGCGAGTGCACACAACTCGTGTACACAGCGCACACGGCCCGAGGCCACTGCGCTGTCTGCCTAATGACTGTGCACCCTTACTGCGGGGTGCAAGGACCACAGAGTAATGTCGCACAGAGGCCGCGGATCGCGCAGTTGCTTTATCCTTTACTCGTTGTGCCCTGCGATTGCCTCTGCGTTCTCACATAAAAGTAGCTAAGTCACTCTTTTTTACATCAGCTATCCGCCAGTGAGGGTTTCTCAAAATATGTCCGGCCGTTCTAGAGATTAGCCGGAACGAACAGACAGACGAAAATTGTAAAAAATTGGTATATGTACCGTTTTTACATACATTATGCATTGAGTAAAAAGCGGTTATTTCAATATTACAAACAGACACTCCAATTTTATTTATTAGTATAGATAATGTATTTGTAAAACAAAGTGCGTCTAATATCTTTTCTGTGTGCACTACATCTCCGTACTTAATGAAACCGTAACGTTATCAAATGTCATACTCCATGCGCGTAATAACCTCAAGAAGGGCTACAATTTTCCCTCCACGTTTTACTGTACGGATGTAAAGGAATCGCTTCAGACATTTCTATTTCATAACTGTCCTATTACGTTTTATGCATCACGCACAGCACGATGTGTGTGCAAGGTACCCCCCCCCCCTGCAGCCTTCCCACCTCCCCTCCGCAGCAGTGTACACTCGGTATGTGCCGTGCAATTAGAATGTTGTTCATCCGACACTGAATCAACTTGTTCGTCTTTAGATTTATTTGTATGCCGGTGTTGCCATGTACGTAAATTGAATTTGATGTTGGGGAAAATTTATGATGCGTTTTGCAGTTTTCCTATTAATCAACACTAGCATACATTTAGCAGCTTAAGTTACTCCTTATCACATCAGCTATCTGCCAGTGAAACTCGCCTCAAAATCGGTCCAGCCGTTTCAGAGTTTAGCCGGAAAAAACAGACAGACAAACCAAAATTGTAAAAAATATTATTTTGGTTTATGTACCGTGCTTACATACATATGCATTTAGTAAAAAGCGATTACTTTAATATTACAAACAGATACTCCAATTTTATTTATACGTACACACTGTGCCGGACTTTGTGCCGGATTCGTATTCGACGGATTAATAACACAAGATCACGGTTCCGCATTCAATCGTGTGTCCCCCTTCCAGGTGATGATGGCGCTCGCGTCTCACCTGCAATCGGTGGAGGCGGAGAAGCAGAAGCTGCGCACGCAGGTGCGGCGGCTGTGCCAGGAGAACGCGTGGCTGCGGGACGAGCTGGCGGCGGCGCAGCAGCGGCTGCAGGCGTCCGAGCAGCGCGTCGCGCAGCTGGAGGAGGAGAACAAGCACCTGGACTTTATGGCTTCCATTCGGTGTGTATCGGTTCACCAGTTCCCATGAATGCATCAATACTAATATATAAAGCTGAAGAGTTTTTTCGATTGTTTGAACGCGCTAATCTCTAGAAATATTGGTCCGATTTGAAAAATTCTTTCAGTGTTACATAGCCCATTTATCGAGGAAGCCCATTTATACACAACACGAAAGGTTCGGTAAAAGAACGCTTTGTGGATTTATCATTAACTAGCTTTTGACCGCGGCTTCGCACGCGTTGCTATTCAGAATTTTATAATGGCTATAAATAAAAATGCAATATATGAGTTTAGATATTCTAAGGATAGCAGGAAATTTCACGGTATAGGGCAAGGGAAATTGTTTTACCCCGAATTAAACACGCGCGAAGCCGCGAGCAAAAGCTAGTTAATGATAAATCAACAAAGCGTTCTTTTACCGAACCTTTCGTGTTGTGGCGTTCGAAGCTCGAAGGACTAACATGATAAGGCCATCATGAGGTTAAAAAAAAACGAATCGACATCTGTTATGTCCAGACAAAGATAGAGAAACATAGGTAATATTTTTCCCTAGAAAAATACTTTTTCTGAATTTCGACGTAATTCCCTGGAGCAATTTAATACTAACTACTAGTCCCGTTTTAATAGAACTTAGATTGGTTAGGCATGTAGTTTCTCAATATGCTAGAAATATACATACATATTACTGACCACAAGAACACAGTGACAACTGGAAGCAAGCGGTAAATGAACGCTCAGTACGTTGTTCTAGAATTCTAGAAGGTTCTAGAAGCGGTCGGCGAACTTGATTCACATTATACAGGCCTTAGAGGTCATGAATGTTAAACGATAGTTTTTCATTCGAGTTAATGCGTCGCCGGCACGCTAGCCGCCACGTCCGCATTTAGCCGCGATCAATGGACGACGGTCGCGGCACCGACACGCCATTGTTTCTATCGTTACGCGTGTTTTATCCCTTTTAATGCCAGAACTACATCGGTATTTGTATATCATTCGTGTCCTATATACAATGTCATAATTATGGTCTTTAAGTTTGATCGCTCACCATTGGGATACATTGCTGCGTCCATATTATGTGTTTTATTTCAAAGACAGAGACATTTATTTGCACAAATATCGATACATTGAGGCTAGAGTTATAATTATAATAATTATTTATTAATGTATTATATCATTAACATAATTAGCAGTGTTTACGGCTAGAATTAAGTTTAAACCTATTTGTTGCTGATTGAACTGCTCTCACAGTTGCAGGCAACCACATTCAATATGTAATAATAATAAAATAAGTTATATGTGAATATGTCTTCGTATTTATTTATCTGTGTATCTGTTGTTGCAGCAAGTACGACAGCGACATGACCGAGGAGTCGGAGACGAGCCGCAGCGGGCAGGCCGACAGCAAGCGCGACGACCCGATGGTGGATCTCTTCCCCGATGACGATCACGACGACAACAGGAACAACAAATGTGACTCTCCTTTGTCACCTCTTCTCTCTCTCTCTCTCGCGCGCGCTCTCTATCTTTCTCTCACCCACCCACTCTTTCCCTCTTTCTCTTTCTCTTAATTCCTTTGTCGCGCTCGTTCTCTTAAAAAATCATCCAATTAGTTGTTGTACATTACATGCAATCAATAAAGTTAGGGGACACTGATTACGCGTTTGTTAATTTTTTTATATGATGTCCGAACATTCTGATAACAAAAAATCCAGAAATCAAATTTAATGTCTATCTAATTAAAGTTAATATTTTGTGTGTTATTTAACCACAGTTCGTATATCATGGTCTGCCGAGCTATGTGTTACCTTTACCTTGTGTTATGGTTCACTCATCGGCTCATTTATAATCATTTTTATAATTATTGTCTAACATAGTGACCGGAGAACACAGAGTGCAAAATCTCTCACTAATATCTCCATATTCATACTGTCCGTAGTTGTATATGTATGTATATAACGTGCGCTGTGCGTGTTAGTTACATTGCGTTATTGTGTTACCGCAGCGATGTCGCCGACGCCGCCGTCGCAGTTCGCGCAGCAGGTGAACGCCGGCTACGAGATCCCGGCGCGGCTGCGCACGCTGCACAACCTCGTGATCCAGTACGCGTCGCAGGGCCGCTACGAGGTCGCCGTGCCGCTCTGCAAGCAGGCGCTCGAGGACCTCGAGAAGACCTCCGGCCACGACCACCCGGACGTCGCCACCATGCTCAACATCCTCGCGCTCGTATACAGGTCTCGCAATACACACACATATACACACATACGCACCCACACACATAGATGAAAACAATGCGCTCGTATACAAGTCTCGCAATACACACACACATACACACATGCGCACACATATACATAGATACAAACAATGCGCTCATATACAAGTCTCACAATATACGCACACAAACACACATGTGCGTACAGATGCACATTATGTAGATACAAACAATGCGCTCGTACACAGGTATCTCAATATACGCACACAGTTACGTTAACATGTTCACATACACACAGAGATACACACAATAGCGCGAGCACGAACCTTACCAGAGTTTGTAATGTAAGGTTATCGAGGCTTCAAAATGCAACTGTCTTGTGTAGAAATTCACTGAACAGATACGGCGATAGGCTGTAATGCGTCGTACGGTTGCAGGGACCAGAACAAATATAAGGAGGCTGCGAACCTTCTGAACGACGCGCTCTCCATCCGCGAGAAGACGCTCGGCGAGAACCACCCGGCCGTCGCCGCCACGCTCAACAACCTCGCCGTGCTGTACGGCAAGCGCGGTCAGTGCCCCCGCCCCCCATCCCCTGACCCGCCCCGCCCACTATCTTAGATCTTGCTGATCGATAAATGGCATGTCGGTCTGTAGTGATTCGATAGTATTAACAATACAATACACACTTGATTGATGACAAAATTCCTTTTGGAGGGCAACACTTAAAAGTCAGTGACAACCCTAATTGGATATTATTAAATTATGTAACGACCCTATCCTATTATATATATTATTATTATAGTCAAACTGATATTCGACTACATTATTAAATAATCACAAGCAGTCATTTGATAATATTACAAGTAACAATAATTAAATATCTTTAGAACACGCGAGAGTTACATTCCTCTTCCCGCGCACACCTTAAAGATCTTATAAAGTGCGTAATATTTTCTGAGGTGTGCGAAGTTTACCGATCCGTGCTTGGCCAACGGCGTGGACTATGGCCTAAAACCCTCTCGCTATGACAGAAGCTCCGGTCTAGCAATGGACCATTAAAAGCGTGGACGATGACTTGTGTGTACATGTCCGCAGGCAAGTACCGCGAGGCGGAGCCGCTCTGCAAGCGCGCGCTGTGCATCCGCGAGGCCGTGCTGGGCCGCGACCACCCCGACGTCGCCAAGCAACTCAACAACCTCGCGCTGCTCTGCCAGAATCAGGTTCCTCTCTCTCTCTCTCTCTCTCTTCTAAATATATCTGTCTTCCCTCCCGCTCTCTCTGTCTCCCACTCTAGTGCTCGTTCATCTCTACAGAAAACATTCTACAATAGAGCATTATATTATATACATATGTATTTATAAACAAAGCATCGTTATCATAGTGGATTTTTGATATTTGTTAAATTAATGTTTCTGCATATAGCCTTCAGGTATTATATTATAATAAACATATTATACAGGTATACATGTTAATTACATTTACAGTAGTTTCATATAAAACAATCTAAATATCATTGAGAAACAGTAAATGGAGATTTCAATAAATTTATGCTACATTATAAGAGCAGTCATAATATCTAAGATAAAGTGTATTAAAATGTACGCAATGGGACTGTTCTTTATTGCACATTATGTGTCTGTATCCAGAATAAGTACGAGGAAGTGGAACAGTACTATCAGCGCGCGCTGGAGATATACGAGAGCAAGCTGGGCCCCGACGACCCCAACGTGGCCAAGACCAAGAACAACCTGGCCTCCTGCTACCTGAAGCAGGTGGGCGGCATACTGCTTTTACTATCACCATTATTATATGATAGCCTGGTACCTTATCCTTGATTGTGCCTTACGAAAACCGTATTACTTTGGCCTTAATCATGCTTTAAAGAAAGCGTTCATGTCTTAATGTTATGTTTAGACAAAATCAATATGTCTTCTGACTTTATCGAATTGTTTCGTTACGTTAGTTGCATCTAATGAATTGAATTAAGGTTGCAATTTTTATTTTTAGTGTTATATATGTTGATAATCTAATTTTCTTTTCTCAATTCTTGCTGAATTATTATAGAGGTCGCCCAATCACACTTATAACAATTCTATTCCGTTGTAAACCCAGTTGAAATTCAATAGACCGTCTTTTAACAGTACTACTCCGTTGCAAACCTTATTATAACTCTGCGGATGATTTCAAAGCGTAGTATTGTTAATTAATTCTATGTTCAATAATAATAACTATCGTCGCTTGCAGGGCAAGTACAAGGAGGCGGAGACGCTGTACAAGCAGGTGCTGACGCGCGCGCACGAGCGCGAGTTCGGCACCATCGACGGTAAGCCGCTGCTGGCGCTGCTGGCGCGACTCGCGCGCGCTCTCTTGCGCTTCTCCCTCTGCTCCCTTAACTCCCTTCTCGCTCACTCCTTCCCCATCCCTCTATTGCTATCTTTCTCTCCCCCTTAACACCTGTATTATTCCGCTACCGGACACAAGTCCACTCTCAATATTTAGTTTTGCTCTCTCTTTCTCACTCCTTTCTCTTTCCTTTCTTGTTATCTCTCTCTCCCCCTTAACACTTTGTATTATTCCGCTACCGGACACAAGTCCGCTCTCAATATTAAGTTTTACTCTCTCTTTCACACTCCTTCGCCTACCCTCTCTTGCTCTCTCTCCCTCTCTGTCTCTCCCTTGACCTCTTGTATTGTTCCACTTCCGGATACAAGTCCGCTCTCAGTATTATGTTTGGCTCTCTCTTTTCTTCCACTACTGGACTCACATCCCCTCTTAAACATTTTCTTATGTTAGAGATAGATGGCTTAAAGTGTGCATGTAGTTTACCTCGCAGTATTTACCTCCGTCGCCAATTTAGGGTAAAAACCATTATTAAGTCTTTAGATACCTACTTGTAGATTATTACTATCTACCCGTAACCCCATTTTGGTACATAATGTTAGGGAAAAATTAGTTATTTGTGTGCGTAGGTTCAAATTTTAGTAGTATTCAAATTAGAACGAAACATCGATTTAAGCTGTCTTCCTAAAAGCAAATTAATAAATGCTTGGTAGTTTATGGCATGTGTACCTATGTATGTGTCTATGGTCATATACATATTTTCATAAATCAATCAATTGTTGTGTACTGAGGGTGATACGTTTATACGACGAAGTTAGTTATATTCTACTCTGTGTCTATGACTTTCCTTAATTTACCACTGCAACATAATCCTACTATACACAATCCTACTTTAGATAGATCTGTTTCTTTATTTTTAGGTTATTTTCTTGAATAAGGTACATTTCTATGTACTGGTTAAAATACGATATTTATACGACATGAGACTTTTACTAAGTTTTTGTACAAGGGTTTTAATCTTACAAGGTGGTAGAACCTTCTGTGGTTCGACTCCGGCGGCACCACCGTCACACCTATTTCTGCCTTATAACAGCAGTGTT
>DWQT01004715.1:0-10977 GCA_018244895.1 Myscelus amystis hages
GGGTCGATTACAAATGTCCATGGGCGGCAGTAGCCACTTACCATCAGGTGGGCTGCATGCTCGTCTGCTGCTTCCATATTATAAAAAAAAAAGTATGGATATAGATGTGTCGCTACTCACGTAACTTCGGAAAAAATCCTTGTAAAGGAATAGAGAAACATAAAGCAAATCTTCACAAAGCCGGCGCCCGAAGTGTTGCTACAATGCTACATCATTCTATTCTAATTCTAAATCTAAGTCTAATGTAGACGAACAATATAAGTAAGGCATTATCACAAAAAGTATGAATATGAACTAAAATCGAACTACTTCAAATGGACGCGAGCCACATCGGTGAGCGATACAATAATAATAATTAACAGTGCGACAATTCCTGTCTGATTTTCATTTATGGTGTCATGTCTGTAAACTACATTATAACCTTGTGTGCGGGGTAGAGTAGATATTAGTGTGTATGCGGGTAGGTTGTTCTGTATATCATGAAAATCACAATGGCTACCGAGCACATTGAACAAAACACGTTATACTTTTCTACTTCGTTTTAATGAACATATTACATGGTAACTGAACTGCCGGTACACATAGATTATAAATATATACTTTGCAATGCTTGTATAGATATGTTTATTGCACTCGGAATGAATGAATTTGTAACCTAACCTAATGTGTATAATTTTTTTCACCGTTGTAACTAGTGATATTTAAATTTAGAAATTATAAAACGGACATAACAAGTTCCAACTCGTTATGTTGTAACCTGTATGTGACACCTCTCGGTGAGTGCCAATATTTGAACCCAAACCCCCCTGGAGTCGGATGCTGAATTTTAATCCGCAAGACTATTATTGCTCAATATTATTATAAAAATATTATGTATGACTGATGAGTATTAATAAGATTAAATTTAGACAACAAAATTTAGACAACATAGTAAATTAAAACTTTTTATTTAAAAATCTCTATCTCTATTTACCAAGAAGCGACTGGTAATTGATATTTAATAAATGCTAAAAGCTAATGTTTATATTCACTAATAGTGATGTATCGATATCGGCCAAGGGAGATGTGGAGACCAGATCTGGTGGGAGCCGTGGGCGGTGCAATTAGTTAAACAATAAACAACAAGCCGTATCTCTGGCCGGCTGTCGCGATCGATCATCGTTAACCGATTGTGTAATCCCCCTTATCGGGCTGCGGCTGCAGTCGTAAACGTTCTACGTGAGTTCTTGAGAAAACTCATCATAAATATAAAAAAATACAGCAAAAATAAAAGTTATTGGTCCGCCATTTTGAGCCGACCGCCATATTAGAATGACGTCATTAAGCTAACTGCATTCATCTAAACCAAACGCGTGTACAACATTTCAGCCTTATTGGTTGGGGTTACCCGATGGAAGAATAATGTTTACATCCTTAAACCGCACGTACTAACTTAAGCAAATCGAGTTCAATAAAGGCTTATAAAAATGTACGTTGCTCACAGCCTAGCCACAATATAGGTCCTACTGGGCTAGATGGTACTAAATTCTATGGTTTCAGATCGGCTGCGGAACATTTGCAAGACCTCTGAAGTCATTAAAATTTATATCTATGCTAATAATATAAAGTTGAAGAGTTTGTTGATTGTTTGGTTATTTTATTGTTCGAACGCGCTAATCTCAGGAAGTATTGGTCCGATTTGAATAATTCTTTCAGTGTTAGATAGCTCATTTATCGAGGAAGGATATAGGCTATATAACATCACGCTAAGATGAATAGGAGAGGAGCAGCAATAAAAAATATTGCGACAACGGCAAAACCATTTATATGGCAAAACAACCTTTACGGGGACAGCTAGTAGGTACATAAAACAGAACATTGTAACGAAGCCTGCTGGGATGGAATGAAAGTACGCTACATTGGGAACAGTCTGCGTCTTAATGGCATTTACAGTTTAACGGAGCAACATTGGCGAGCTTAAACAGCTCAGCCACATTTAACAGCGTGGATAGGAGATCGTGTTCGGACAACAACTCGGATAAAGTACGTACCTCCCTCTATCCCCAAGTGGAAAATCAGAGATGAAATTATGAGCAAACGTTCATTTAATACAACAAAGTCAGCTAACAAAATTGAAGTGTATTTTTATTAAGTTTAATTTAGAGCTTTTTCTGATGCACATGAAAGAATGTACGATATTGAAAACATAAAATAATTCTAAAATTGTTTGTCTGTCTGTCTGCTCGGTCCGCCTGATTTCCGAAACGGTTAGACCGGTTTTGGTAGGATGTCAATAGACGATATTTGATGTTATGAATAACTTGGGCTACTAAATCATCTTGGTAACGTGGTGTAATAAAAACAGTATTCCACACGGATGTAGATTGAAGACTGATTACACAAAAGACTACATTTGCCCCGTATTTCTCAAGGAAACGGTTAGTTTTTTTCTGAATAAAACCTGCAATTTCAAACTGCATTCAACTGCATTATTCTCCACTTCTGTGGAAATATTAAGACTTTCTTTTATGCGGATAAAATCAAATCAACGGCGAGAAAGGTCACGGGAAATCTCATCAGATATTCTCGGTAAATTGCACTGGAGTTGAATTTAAATCGATTCAGAGTTTTCCCACACTCGTCCTTGAGGCATCGGTTATAGAGCTAGGGACTGACAACAAAAGCACGTGAAAAACTATTCATATTAACCTTGATACACAACAGTCATTTGCCTCTAAACTGAAACCTCGTGAGCAAACACCTGACAAATGACTTCATTGGTAAATGACATTTTTATTTTAAATCCTGAATAGATATAGAAAAAGTAGTGCAAACAATAAAACTATTAAAAATTTGCCTAAACTAGGTTTACCCATGTTTTAAAATATCGGTACGTTCATCAAATGAACAGAATTACAATTACAGACTCAGAAGACATTTTCATAACTGTCAATAATTTCAAGCATACACAACTCTGTCAAACATGATGAGATCTGAGATCTGGCTCAGTTTGGATGCTGTTAGCGACACAAACAAAAGACGACGTCGACCGATACAAGTTGACAGATACAGCAACTCCCTATAAACTGCTGACATAAATTGACAGCTAAGCTAAATTTGTTTCAATTATACTGGATCTTGGGAAACAATGTCCTTTATGTAAATTAACAACAACCTTTGGTGTCTCAACAAGAATTGTAGTTAGTATTACGCAGCTTTAGTTTGAGTGTGGCATTTTATTAAATACTAGTTTTTGCCCGCGGCTTCGCGCGCCTTTAATTCGGAGTAAAACAATTCCCCTTTCCCTATACCGTGAAATATCCTGGCAAACCTTGGAATATCTAAATTCATATATTACATTTTTACTTATTGCCATTATGAAATTCTGAATATCCTTCCTCGATAAATGAGCTATCTAACACTGAAAGAATTTTTCAAGTCGGACCAATATTTCCTTAGATTAGCGCGTTCAAACAATCAAACTCTTCAACTGTATATATTAGTATAGATTGATTGGATTTATATATTAGTGGAGATGATATTGGAGATAATTCGAACGTTCATCATCTCATAAAATTGCATTGTAATAATAAATACAATGTTTTTTTAATTATCTAAATCTTACAGTTCCGCATTATACAGTTGGCCATTAATAGAAGAGTAGCTAAAAATGCAATAAAAAATGTTGAAAAACCATCGTACGTGATACGCCAGTGAATAAAACTCAAAAGATCGACAACTAGTAAAACGAAATACAGATAAAATAAAGAAAAAGAAAAGAAAAATATTGTTACGATAAAATAATTCAAGACCATTCAGAACTTGCTATCGATATTCACGATTCCGATGCTTTATTCAACTTGACTGCGAATGAAAAATTCATTTTTAAAGCAATATATTCAAATAAAATATCCACTTGAACGTACTTGAACTGTGGTCGAGATACGAACGAATCAGCTACTCGTTTTTGAGTCCTTATGCGCTTTATAATAGCGAAGAATGATTCGAAAATCAAAAAAGCACTAAAACACACGTTGACAGAAATTACAGAACTTGTGTTACCATTTAAAATTGTAATGTTCACAAATAAATTACATTTAAACGGAGCATTACATTACATTTATTAGCTGTAAAACGTGTAACTGCCAACAATGTTAATTAAACGGTGATCATTTCGTTACTTAAAGCGTTAAGATGCAGACGAAGTACAAAATTGATCGTTTGCTTAATTCTTATGATATTGTCCCATTTAAGACCTCGCGTTAAGTAAATGGTTATGTTTCTCGTTTTAAGGATGAGGAACCAGTTACCAACCCGTTACCATCTTGTACAAGTCACAGAAATCGCTGCTTTGGATGAATAGTGTATTATTACCAAATACTACGGAATTGAGTTTTTAACACCATTAAACGTAAAATGTTCTGTTTTGTATAGTCAGTAAAAATCGTATTTCTATAACAAAATTTACGGCCGTGGCGCCACAGAAAGACTATCCTATTGATCAAATATTGTATGCATTTGAAGGTTTTGACACAACTTTAATGTGCTGTACTGAAAAATTCACTCAATTTGAGTTACGACAGTATTTTTCCAAAGCAGCGACATGTATATTGAAACTTACCATTACAACATACAAGTCCGAAATATAAAAACTTAAAAATCGTCTCCATTTCAAACAAAGTAGCTTACAAGACGCACGGGTACTTTTAAAAACTCACTGAACTCTAATTGTGCGCTTTAAACAACACAAAAGCGTCGCACGTGAATGGACAACAATGTCTTAACTTACTGAGGGCACATTATGCTCGAGTGGGGTACATCTCGTATTCAAATACGCCATATAGGTATCTCCATTGTGGCCCAGGGCATCCGGAGTGCTCCATTCAGAGCGCACGTGTGATTCCCATTGAGACGGATGCGGACGGATCCGACGGCTTCTTCACTTCGAGAACCTTCGCTCGAGACACCAATGTTGCGATTAAGACGCATAAATTAACGCCGTAATCACATGCGTGGATGTTACGTGGTTGTAATTTATGTTAAAATCATGTATACTGTAATGATTATATCGAGCAAAATAATTCAGAAACTAATATTATGATATGTTCACCAAATACGCATGTTACTCATCATACGATTTAAGGAAGATTATAGAGACTTAAGTTGTGCAGGTTAGCTCACGATATTTGTGACGTCAGAGGTGAATGATAAATAAAGGCTAAAGTCTAAACCATTTGGCTGTAATCACTATTTAAAGTCAAATGCTATCAGTCTTCAATAACACGAAAATCAGTCTTCACGAACAATAAAAATCAAATATTTCTGCATACCCAAATTCGCCGCAACTCAGTAACAAAACCTTTAAAATCTGTCATCTCGGACATTTAGGTATTGAAAAAAATTGACATCTTCGAGTCGTGGTTTAGGGAAAAAATCAATATCGTAATATACAAATCTCGACTCATCGACTATTATTATTTTAGTGGTCTTTGGTAAGATAACACAATAATATTAATACTACACTTTTCAATCATGATTCTTGCGATCGCGTGTTTGACAGACACGCACTTTTGACAAATTGTAAACATGTCTCTCTGGGGCTTACCTTAAAAAATATGTCCAAAAATTAACTTTCATTCAAATTGCATGTCGGTATAGAGAAGTTTGACTTTGTTTTGACATCTAAAGGACGAAGTTTACTGTGTTTGTACATGTCTACATTGGTTTACTGGAGAAATTATTACACATTTATATGTTTATTTCAAACAGATCTATAAACTTTAAACTGTTCTATTGTTTTAAAAAATTACGAATCTATTAAGTTTCACCGCAAAGCCTCTGAACGTATGAGGTGTAAGGAACACAGGCTGGCTCCCCCGCTCGCGCTTGGCATATTTTTTAAGTAGCGGGTTATGAAAAACCTCGGATTGTATTTAGGTTTTTTTTGTCGCGTAACGCAGGTGCAGCCTCCAGCCCGGGTGCTGCTCTCTTATTGGTTTTTTTTCTCTTTTTTTTATTCTCTACTCATTATCTAACGCTACGTACACAAGAGGTACATTCGGGAGTTTATTCTAATTTATTTTATGGCTATTTTGACCCTTATATGTGGCAAAAATACTCTAGTGTAGACTATTCTCTACGGTTGGTTAATCACGTTCATACTGTCACTTACGATATGAAAACTGTTGTTTTACACGTAACGGACATATGTAAATGCAATCGCATTTATAATTTGTTCTATAATTGCATTGTTTATTAACTCAATGTTCTACTACATATATGATGCATAAAAAGTAACAGCTATCACATTATCATAAAAAGCGATGATTACAACTTAGTTAATTGGTTACAGTCAACATAATGACACTGAGCACATACACAGCATGGTCACTGTTAATAAATATTCCGCAGCTCTATATATGACTCAGTGTACCAGTTTTTACAACTGGCGCTTACATGAACATGTTTCGTTCATTAATTATGTCGTGTCGTAAGTATATTTTCGACATATTACGACCGTGATGATATTACAGCCTACTTATTTACTAATATTCGGATCTAATGATAGTTTTTCGTACGATTAGGAACGTCTGATTTGTTTTAAACTTGCTCTTTTAAACTTATGCTAAATTTGCGTATCGTAAAAAAATATTCGCCGCTTATGGCTATGAAACAGATCACATAACATAAAATCTCTCAAAGAAATGGTAAAAATGCAGTAATTCAGAATTGAAAACATATGTTCCGATTTCGCTACTATATGAAGCAGATTTTATCTCACCGTTAGCCGGCCTGCCTATATGCTATCTTTATTCGAAAAAGCTACCTCGTTCATAGTAACCGGCTTATCATCAATAATCACTTCCTTGTGCCCACGCCTTTACGCTGTTGACTCGAGGATCCCGCTGGCTCGAGTCGCTTTTTAAGTTTTTACGTTCACTTTTATTTGTTGACTCGTGTCCCCCAGTCACGCCAGTTAAGCCCCCGTCCGCGGAGAATCGTTGATTATCTCATTACATTTTCTTAATAACCCGATTGCTCAATAGTAATCGTACACCATGACGTTTTTCCTTATACCTAAATTATTTTTACAGTTCTAGACTATTCCGTGAGTGTTGCCGTTTATATTTGAGTCTCCAAACCGCGCATGAAAGCATAATATGACCATAGTCATGACCTTGTCACAAATATCTAAAATATTAATACTGTACAGCATTTCAAACCCACTAGACAAATACATATCTATCTTTATATATATAACTAAGGATTGGATAAACTGTTTATAATTAATGATGTACCTACCTACGTGCAACGAAGATTGCATAGATGTGTTTTAGGCAATTGTTTTTATGCGTGTTTCTCTTCTGCACTTGCTTTTTACTAATATTACCACCACGCGAGCTCGTAGTAAAACTCAAGCCTATTTCGAATTTTAATAAATAATTAAAAACCAGACAATTTTCGAATACGATTCATAAATTCGAACTAATATGTCCTGTACACTCAACGGGCAAATGTGAATATTTCCAAAAATTATTATATACGGGCCTAGTGTTAGTTAGTTATTGGGATTTTTTTCAAACATTCCACAATTTCCTGCAATACACTGTCCCGTTACACGCGTCCGTCCGTCCGGCCGCGGAATTGTCCCGAGCGCCTTCCTCTCGGATATTTGCTTTTGCTTTACTGCTATGGAAATTGAGATAGGCATTTCGTGGAAGCACGGATTGCTGCCTCGTTTCACATACTGTTGACCAATTATACGCGCGTCCGTAGGTACAACTGGTGCCTACAGATTTTAAATATACACCGGGCGTAAGGAAACGGAAGTACAATCGATACGATATTTAATTAATTTCAAAATCAGAACGGATGATGACAGATTACCAATTTTTTATTAGGGCTGTGAAAAATTGCACAGTGACGCTTCCGATGATATCATCTAGAGCTTTTGCAACGAATCATTTCTTGATAATCCGAGTTCAAAGGCGTGCTCGTTGGCAGGTAATATTTTTATATCGGATATATGATACGGTGAAAAGTGCGTCGTTACCCCGCCGCGGGCTAGCGACGTATTGGTAGTGATTGATGACTTCACTGTTATCCAATTAATAAAGTATTGCGGATATTAAGCTTTGTCGATCAATTTTTTTATGTTTTGGAACATTAGATACCTGCTGTATAAAATGGAGATTCGATTTGCACTTATAACGTATGCAAACTCTATGTAATCTTATATGTAAGCATTAATACAATAGTAGTGATTTACTTCGATATAAGTCATAAAAAATCATAACACTGATAACTTCAACAAGCTAATCTACCTACAGATCCTTTACAGCCACGACATTTTACCGTCGATTTGCTGACCTATTCATAGACGATAGACTAGATTATTTGATTGCCTTTGCAATTCCTAGGTAAATTGATGTTCATTGAAAATAATAACTGTATTTCAAATTATTATCAAAAATCAGTTATATTTTGTCGTATAACATTATTCTCGTGTGTCAATTTGAATAACAAACATATTTCAATATCAAATCAAATAATAGGTATAGTAAAGTTGACACGTGTAAAAAAATCAGGTCAGTATTGTGTGACGGTCATAGTACCTCGTTGTTCTTCTGCGCCTGTCACTCACAGCCCGGCTCCCTCGACGACAATAAATCATAATGGCCAAATTGCGTACCCATTATCTTATTGAACGATTTTTTTTTATAGACGTGGCATTGGCGAATATTTAACACTGTACTTTGTCACAAACAGGCGCTCCTTATCTAACATCAAATAGGTACGTAACGTAGCCTATAAGACGTTAACTTATCGTTGTAATTACGTAGAGCTTTTAACGCACTAGCCTAAGGCTGCGATCGCGCATGCGTTCTGTCCGATATTGCAGATGCTGACAGCGCTTAAAAGTAACATTGTGAGGAATAGTAAACTTTCATAAGCAATTTCGTGGTACGCGAAATGCATTTAACAATTGTTCTCGGTTACCGAGCCGCTTAACCTAAAACAATGTGAATCTTCCCAAGATTATAAGAAAGAACGTGTTAATTTATCAAAATTGAATATTATTTTCTTGTTATATTATATGTATGTAACTCGCCCAATTGTTCAGTGGTTAATACTGACAATAGTATTATTACAATTTTCGCAAATTTTACTCCTTGCTCATTTCATAATTACATAAGATCACAAGAGAATTAGATTATCAGATTACGGGCAAACCATTCATAAATGTAACAAATCCACAAAAATAATAACTTAAAAAAAAAAGCATAAGCAATAAAAAAATAATACCTGCTTAAGAATTCAAGTAACTTTTTACCAAACCAAAGTCAATGAAAGGGGCTTACAACACGCTCATATCTGTCAAGATTTAAGCTCTTGCATAAAAGAATTATAAATAAAAGACAAGATAACTTTTAAATTCCATTCCTTTAAGAGACGTACGACCGAAAAGAACGGTTACCGTTACGAATGGGCTTAAGGCCAGTGACATAAAAAAAAGGTTTTTTTCCTACCAAATAGCACACACTGGCCGGACGGAGCCGCGGCCGTAAGTCATCGGCGCTGTCAAGATAAGAATGAGTGAATGAACACCTGCCGCTACCAGTGTTACGCGTGCGCCTACGCGGCTCGCCACCGCCTCTCTATCTCATAATACCATCCTTAAAAAATCCCAAACGTACCGCACAATTTGAATTCTAAAAAACACACGCAAGAGTTCATTTTCCAACAACAGCCGCCCGTCCACTATAATCACTATTGAATACCCGCAATCACGGACCTAGCTTAGAACGATTATCTTCTCGAATCGACTTTGAAATTAGGAATAATAATATGATTAACGTTGTTTTTAAAATGTGAAATACACAACCCGGCATCCGTTGCTTCGTTTTGATTTTTTTGATTTTTTTATTAGCTCACAAAACGTATGTATAATAACACGCGATCAACGGGAGGATATCGTTGTTGACGGTATAAGTGTCGCCGGCGATTATATTCAATTACAAACATAATATTGTGTGCAAGTTTTTAAACGGATTTCCTGTGTGGATGTGTTACATCTATCTAGTTTAAGTATTCAATTTCCCGTTTTTCGAGCCCGGGGGACATTCGATATTTCTCGTACGCATTCGCCATCACCGTTATGTCATGCATTGGCACACATAACGCACATTCTTATTGTATTTCATAGAGAAAAAGTGATATAACGATCATCGTGGACTGATTGGTTGCAGCGGAGCACACTGCGAGTGAGCTTGAGATATGTTGTAAGGAACTTCTCTCTAGATATTATTATGAATGGAAATATGTTTTTTTTGTTTCACAAAACAAATCATTCAACTATAGGACGGTGTATAGAAGTTCATCACCATCGTCGTTCTTATCATCATTATAATTATCAAAATTCTTATCAAAATGGGGGTGAAGAGGGTTCACAGAATTCGCTTCAAAATGCTCTCCTTAGCAGTCACAATGAGTGATATTTAACTTCAAAAATACACACAACCTTTTCATTTGGTCCATACGTAGGTACTGGGAAGTCGAACCTCAGACCCTAAATACGAATCTCAATCCCTGAATATTTCAATTCATGAAATCTACTTCAAGTCTACCGTTCTGTTATCTCATATTTATTGTACCGTATTTTGCAGCAGTGACATTTTCATTGAAATTAAATAATTTGCAATTTGCTTCAAATTAATTTAAATTGTACGTGAGTCAAAAGTAACAGAAGCAAATTATATTGTAGGTAATGTTGTAGGTACAAATTGCTCGAAAATGTTCTTATGCCATTTGAACGGTACAAAATTCTTTGACCTTCATACAATTCATACAGAGTGCAATAATCCTATTGTGGCAGTATCACACATGACGCTCCACATCTTAAGTGCCTACGTCTTAAATTTCTAATGGTACGTTCAGACTACGACAGAAATTGTGACATAAGTGTCAGACATTAATGTCTGTACTTTTTGCACTTAT
>DWQT01004716.1:0-10976 GCA_018244895.1 Myscelus amystis hages
TTGAAAAAGTGGCTAAATAATACTAATATTTGAATGTCCTGCTTAAAAAGTTAACGTTAATGTTATAGTTACTTAATAATAAATTATTTTAATTATAATTACATTTCGTAAATTCGTACACCGTAAAGGCAAAATATGGATTGAACTAATAATTGTGTAATATCTTTAAATGTACGCAAATGTGTACAAATAAACGTCTTTGTCTCTTAGTTTTTGATGTCGGATGGGAGTGAAATGAAGAGTCTTATTCTGCATCTAGGGTGAGCCACTGAGCCTAAGGGGCAAAACAACTTATGCTATCGTAAATGTCGTTCCTCGCGTGTTTGATGCCGGAGCGATATTTTCGCGAAAACAATTGAGCAATTAACTTGTTTATGGACGTGAAATTTGCATACTTTTACGACGACCGTTAAAAGTTGCCGTAATAATTGCCAAAAATAAATTGACGCGCCAATTGTTTGCCGCTAAACTAACGCTTTAGTCTGTTAGTCTAGTGATTCGAGTTTGCTAACGCGGCCGGTCGTAGGTTCGATTTTCAAACAGAACAAATTATTTGATGGGGAATTTTTTTTCTTTTGTATCTTAATATAATAATGATACCTTTAAAAGTATGATGTAATATGTACGTTTATCTGGCCGGTTATAATAATACATTTGCCTGATTTAAAATCAGAGCTTCATATGGAATATTGTCACTTCGTTTGCCTATAGGGGTAGGCAGTCTCAACCGCCGACCCTTATCTCAACACTAAAACTCGAGAGTAAATATAAAAATAATATTCCATTAAAACCTTGTAGTGGTTCGCGTAGGTATGATGTATGTCACAGCTGTCGGCGTCATATCGTGAAAATGGATACTCTCGGTCGGGAGCCATTGTCTATTACAGGGCTACATAAAAGCTGTATCGGATACATACCGTCACAGACTGCTATAAATATTTACCCTACTCGATATTATGAACGGGAATTGATGGTTATTTGTTAGTCTTTCACGCAAAAACTATTCAACAACAGTACAATATTTATTTCAAAATGTGCCGAGAGTTTTTTCTTCAGCCTTTTTCAAATGTAAAGAGAATTTTTCTGGATGCTTCGCTATAAAACTATTCTTCTAATGTTAAATAATTGTTGCGGTAGACAGAAGGTTTTGAGCGATAAATATCCACTTACATTTGAAATGAAATTCCAAGGAACACCCAATTTGAAGGAGTTTTTTTCAAATTTAAAGAAAATATTTCTAGGTACTTCGCTATAAAACAGTCCTTCTATTGTTGAATAACTTTTGCGGTAGACAAAGTGTGTTGAGTGACAATTCAATTGTATTTCATATGAACTATGAAAGAAAACCCACGTTGGATTCAACGTTTTAGCCATTAAAAGCCTTTTATATCATGCGA
This sequence comes from Myscelus amystis hages, assembly GCA_018244895.1. Lineage (NCBI taxonomy): Eukaryota > Metazoa > Arthropoda > Insecta > Lepidoptera > Hesperiidae > Myscelus > Myscelus amystis. The sequence goes on from DWQT01004716.1 coordinate 1,398, forward strand.
GTTTGAGTTTCTGCGTGCGATACGAGTAAAATGCATGTGACACGCATGCGTGACAGCAAAATGGCCTTAACTTCAGCCACGTTTCGAAAAAAATTATATAAGATACACTTTTTATAAAGATATAAAGGTTTAATAAAATGCTTTATTAAATATGTATGAGACATTTTTTACCAAAATCACAATATTACAATATTATATTCATGATATTAAACGCTTGGCGGATGAACTAATCATCAGACGCTAAATCGATATAACAATTCAGAATAACTATTATATGTTAATATAAAAGATTTTTAGCCAACGAGTTATGTTATGGACCCTAAAGTGATTTTTGCAAAACATTTGTTTGGTCGTAATGAAAATATCTATATAAGTATTATATAATAAGTATATATGTAAGTATATCAGCTGTCCGGTTACCATAGCACAGGCAATAAATTGCCTAATTTGGAATCAGACAGTCGTGTGTGGAATTGTCCTAAGATATTATTATCTTTGTTATCGCTACTGGACCCGGACTTAAACCTGAATACTATTGATCTTCCTATATGTTGTATTTCAGCAGGACAGAAATCTGCTATCAATTAATGTGGACAGTTGTCATTGAAGTAGTACTTAGTGGATACGTGAAATCCTCGATTGCTCTAATAATACCAGTTAACGGCGGAAACAGAAACGGCTAGCTGTTCATTTTGTGCAATAAGAAGTGGAGATTGTCTAGATTGGGTTGACATTTCATTAAATCGCCTCCATCAACTCAGTTTATACTAGGTACCCGCGGCGAACACGGTCTCTGTTGTAGCAAATTAAATCTATTGTGATGTTAGCAAAACTCATTATAGTCATTAGTTGATGTACACGTAACCGTTTTTGATTCTTTCTAAAAAATATTTGAATGGCTGCATCATGTGGTGATCTCTGTACGCCGCAGATGTGATGACGAGTAGAGGAAAACTCAACACGTTTGTAACTTCGGTAAGCAGGTTTCCCAAGGTCTGTACAAATGGTCGCATAAATATCAAAAGGTTGATTTCGACAGCGCGGCTCCACGGGGCCCCCTGTACCGTCTTCTAATAATTTATTAGATTCTTTGATGACACGTGCCACATGGTTACAGGCGCCGGGCGCAGCTGTCTGAGATATTTCCATGAAACAACGATTGGTTTGTTGCGATAACGTTTTTAAAATGAATGTCGCTTACAAGTAGCTAGCACTTGGTGAGGCTAGCTGCTTCGCCATTAAGCGATTTATTATGAGGCATTGTTGATTCAGTGGAGCGTTCTCTCGAAGGTCTGATGCGAGTTGGGGAAACGGTCGAAGGTCGATTTCATCAGCGCAGGCCGGGTGGCCCGGCGACGGAATAACAATGCAGCTGACAGACGCGACCGGCCCCCACGCGACAGATGTGCTAACGGCCTCGCTCGATACAATCCCTCAATTTTTTCTTGACACCTATTCATTAGGTAGATGCATATTTTGTTAATATTAGCAATATAAAGGTATATACTTTTTCATCATATGCATCACTAATGTCAGACGATGATCTGAGTCACCAATGCGTTGCGCACCTATAATTAGAGGCCTTTTGAATGGCAAAAGTTAATACAGCAGAATAATTGTAACGACAGTTTTGTGAACACGCCCTAACAGCCAAACGGAAAAATTACTTTCTAATTGTGAAAAATGTAAGTTATTATTAATACCAGGTATCTGCTTGCACTCCCTTTTTTCGGTAGTGGTGCCGTAAAAGATGGTAATTAATATCGACGAGGGTGCGGCGGATTTATGACATCAACGCGGCGGCTCGGGCGCAGCTCAGCTCAACGGGCCCCGGCATGCTAACATATTGCTTCACCCACTTCGTAAATGAGTACCTGTCGTATTTCATCGTATACCGAAATTTCATTACGCAAGCCGCCTCCAAGCGAACTCTACAAGTGTTGTCTTTTAATTAATATATTTGATGTGCAACATTCTCGCTTTCCTACAATCTGTGCAAGTGATTTCGTGAAAAGAGACGGAAGAATGTAACAGGAAGCCGGAAAGCGCGCAGCTTAATTGGCCAATTACCGCGCGCGGTGGTGGCGCTGGCCGCCAAATGGTGCCGACCCATGCTGCGGTGCTGACCCAGGCCGGTGCTGTTCATTTGTTGTTGGTATGTTGTTAATACTGTAATAGGGGTTGGCATTGTTAATTAAATAAAATACAATTTTCATTAAAAAAAATTATTTTTCAGAATATAATATTAATGTTTTTTTTTAAACTACACTTCAAAAAGATAGAGCTACAGGGTATTCTATATGAAGTGAAATCGCTGTCGATTTAATTGGAGATTACTTCACGACTTCAAATACAAGTGCGTAGAGCTACATACATACGTATAATATGTTTACATACCGAAAGAATTTTAACGAACGTATCGGTACCTACGTTACGAACTATTCTCCAGAAAAACCTGTTTAATGTTATGACACTGGTCGGGGTGTGAACATCCACCGTTGGCTAATTGAAAGCTGCATATAATATTATGCGGTTAAAATGTTACTCTGTAATTATATGGCTTAATGATGCATTATTGTCTTATTAATAGAAGGATGACGAATGAACTTCAAAATAACTGTATTTGGTCATTAAAATGTTTGTTTTGTCATTCTAATTAGTATAATTAAATAGGTATATCGCTTATAGGCGTACAGCTATGAATAAATAATCAGATAGAAAAATATAATAACATGGTGAATAATGTAACGTCGAATTATTCTCCAAAACACATGAACAACCAACTGCGTCGCTTGAAATGCCTGCCTCTGTATTATCTTGTACGATGTATCTTCTGTGTTATTCACACATGTTTTGCAATATTATAATAATAATAACGCGGATATAATATATTTGGTGCCTTTGAGATAACAGTGGAAACAATGGCCGCGACAACGGTCTACATTATTTAGCGTTCGCGTTGCGTCAGGCGTGCAGTGCGCGCGTAATGAGTGTTTTCACTAATTCGAGTGGCGACGAGCGGCGCGCCGAGCGAGCGGCGGCCCGCCTGCACTTAGGGCTTGCGTGGTACGCTCTCGCCCACGATGTCCCCTACCTAAGACGCGCAGATAAATATGACCGTCGACCGTATCAATATTTATTATTATCACAAATCGATGACCTTTACAAAGGAAGGGGTGCATTTATTTTACGTAATTTTAATAAACTTTTTTGTTTTTTTTATTTATGCCGGTATGTCAAAATCGACCCAGAAATTAGTTTCGTTTTATATGGTGGGTATCATATCAGACATTGCAGGGGTAACTTCAACCACAACTGTGACACGCTTACTATCAGCGGCAAAACAACACTAAGCACGAGATGTGTAATTGGAAGTGTCACCCGACACCTCGGCTCGAATGTTGTCTGACGCGAGGGGGGCGCGACGAGGGCGATTCCATGTATTTTCGTAAATATTCGCTGTTGTTTGTGAGACCTGCTCGGTGGCTTCAGTGTGTTTACTCGTATTATCTATCGTTTGCTATTGTTGCCTGTCGACGTACCCGTTCTCAGTGCGAATAAAGGACTACGTTTTCTGTAAACTCCAATAGCTCTCGAGTGGAGGAGACAAAGGTTGTGTTTATTGTTTATATAGTGTGTCTGTGATGTGCTAAACATATACATATAATATCTATCTTTTATGTTTTGTAATGCACGAACTAACTTGTTTTCCAGAGCTTTTATAGTTTCGTGGCCCTTCAAGAGGAAACTTTGGAGATCTCAAGCACACACGTAATGTGAATTTGGTTATTGGTGTAATTAAACCATCAACACTACATGATATCAGGTTGAAATCTTCGTTGAACCTCAAATTTTCTGGATAAAGACGTAGCCAACAGTTATACCGTCACCTGATTCGGAGTACAACATAATCAACTCACTTCGGGTTAGCTGAGAACTTGTAAGAATTAAGTGGACCTATCACGTATGCTAATGCACACGCACCCACTTCCACCTTCCCAACTCACTGTTGCATGGGAAAAATTTCGAAATCGTCTCGATGCACGCTACATTAGTATTCTTCAACAAGTTGCGAGGCCAGCAAGGTATACATTCGTATCCCTATATTTTCGTCATAATCCGTCGGCGCCGGGGCCGCGCGGCGACGACCCCGCGCTCGACCCATGTTTATTTATAAACAAACCGGTCGCACGAGGGGGATAACTTTTATTATGAAATTTTCTCTCGTCAAGGTCGAACATGACATAGATACGAGTCGGGTGCGCGTTAATTGCCCAATGCGTTTTTATATCGCTACGGCGAGCGGCGCGCGGCCGCGCAGCCTTGCGCCTTATCGCGCTCGCACAATGAGCGCACTTGCACGCCGCCCGATTCGATAAATATGATTATATTGCATTGGCACCGGCGCTTATGTCAAACGCTTCGGTTAAGTTCCTTTTCTACAGTTCCTGAGCGAAATCCGAAGCTCCTACGGTTACAGCTGTTGGTACGTTATCTCATGTTCTAACGTCATTTGGGTAGTCGTTCACAGCTCAGTGAGCTTTGAATACAAACAAATCGTGGCAGCGGAGATAGTTTCTCGTTAAAATGCATGTTGTGAATATCGCAATACGTTGTGTACCAGACGCCCCGAGCGCCGGCTCGAGTCGACTCCACCAATGTGACACTTGAGCACACAGCGCCAAACACGCCATTGTGGGATTGTGACGCGCACAAAACAAGCCTCCAATGTCGTGCTCGCGGTCACACGACTACTTCTTATTGTTCCTGCGCGGTCGCGTTAAAACCGCGTGCGCACTATCCGCGCAACCAATATCTTTTTTATTCAGACGGTAGATCGATTTGACTGGCTAGTGGTTGTTTTGATGCATTCTACGGTTCGATCTGAACGCTGTGGATCCGGTCCACGTGTATCTATACTAGAGGCGTCCATCTCGATTCACAAGAACCATTGCTGCTGTTGAGGATTCCTCTGTTGCCAGTCTCGAATGGCACGATGATTAACTAATACCGCGCGATAAAACTAATACCAATAGTAGCTACCGCGACGTCCTTATATTGACGTGTTATTCCATGATCGGCTTGAATCGTGTGCACTCCACTTAATTCCTTGGAAAAACAACTACGTCAGTTTTGCAAAACGTATCGAGTATTTGTCGAAATTGTCCATTCTGCTCGCTCGTGTTCCTATTGTGATGCGCGAGGTTCAATTAGCATTGTTTGAAAATGAATCAGTTTCTCGCAGCCATTATATAATTGGGTTGGCGTATAATTGGGTATATAATGTTAATTGGCGATAGATTTCGTCATGTTTCTTATGTTAATTAAGATTTTCGTTTTATAGCATACCGCTACATGTGAAAAGTTAGTTCTATTTTAAAATCTGAAGAGATTGTTAACTTATAGAGTGAGGCCGACGTTTGCGTTGTGTAATCGCAGCGAAATAGAATTCACGAACTAACTTGTTCCTGTTTGAGTAATGGTTAGCAGTTTGTGAGAATGTGTCTCATCGTCGCGCTACAGCGACACTTTCCCCGCTAGCTATTCTAACGTCTCGGTGCCCGTTCTTACGTCAGATTTTAAAATAATGTTGTCTTAAATCTAAATCAATGTCATATAGTAACGTATTTACATATCAATCGATCGTTCGATCAATGTACTTGGTCGATCTAATTAAGTCTTAGATAAACTTGACGATGTGAATAGTGTTCGGCTTCGGCGGCCATTCTCAGGGTCAACGTTCCAAAATTCGCCGCGGCAGGTAGCTACGAAACAAGACCGTGAAATTGCACCGGCGTGGGTTTCGATTGGCGCATAAAACTTTGTTTCCTGCTCGGTTTTTTTTCCAATAAAATGCATTGAACAAGTTACGTAAAAAATGTCGGAAATGGCCACGTAAACGTGTGGAGTGAATTACCTTGCCATTGTGCCGGCAGACTCGGCGGCGCGTCGTCGGTCAAAGTCACTGCCAGCTCCCTGTTCTGTACCTGAATCTATTTCATGCTTGCCAACTAGTAGTATTATTGTTAAATACTTTCATTTACATATTTACATTGCTAACTTTCTGTATATACAAATACGCCTTGTGAAAATTGCCATCTTCATATTGACCGAAACGTTGACTGATACAGAATGACATTAAATATTAAGTTTGTTCATTAGGGAAGAATCAATAAAAGGCCAATGAATAAATAAATATTTGAAGGCACTCGTTCCTCTGCACGTATGGAAGTCTCGGTTATAAACGTATGGATAGTGCACGTAATGCCGGAGCGGGCCCGGCGTGACCGCAACCCTCGAACCTAATTTACTGTAAAGTGCCTATCTACCCTCCGTAATCCCATATCACGTAGATTGGATGAGACGCGCTGGCCTGTCATTACTTCGTCGAAGTCTCGTTGTATAGCGTTGGCCGACCACGTTGTGTTCGCACACGTTTCACAATTCGACACGATCTTTAGTGAGATGCACAATAACGTGTTTCTGTAACGTCATTCTTACGATGACCGCCTAATGTGATGAGGTAAAAGTATGAAAATGTTACGCCGGTTGATGCAACTCATCGTTAATGTTATGAGAGATATGGTTTTGGAATAGCTTCGCGTAGAGTGCTATTGCATAAACGACGTATGGATATTGCGAGAATGTTGGGCAGGTACACGCTTGGTATATTGTCGCTGTAATCTGCGCATAGTTTGTTTAGTTTCAATATAAAAAGCGTAATGGAAGCTCTTCACAATGGTACTTTATTGTTATATATTAGGTTTCAATTCAGGTTGGCTTCATCGCGGTCTAGACCATAAGCATAGCTTAGCAAATTCAAGCAAAAAAATATACATCGCCTTGAATGTCCTGTAAACTGAATAGCTGCTATTTTTTTTGAAATATCGAATTTAAATGCAAATTGCTAAATCGAAATTCTAATTTCGTTTACATTGACGCATTTTCATCGAGCGAGCGGGAGCACGGTGAGACCATTCAATTTATTGCCCTCAGAGAGCCGCAGTCACATACGCCCTTGATCCGAATGCGTCTTCGCATCAATTGCCACCGTATTGTTCGCCGCCGAGAATACCGTTCCTTATAAAGATAGCTCATTCACAACGTATGTCACTTTCATATTCATCGCGCTGCTTGGACTGCGCTCAAACGATGCGGAAACCAACGAACGTTTGGGCCGATTGATTCGTTTTGTTTGGTCGGCTCGCTTCCAGCTTTCTCCTCTACCTACCCTTCCTCCGTTTCATGTGGGGTCGACTTTCCTCGTCTTTTACCCTCAGACGCGCCGGTTCTTTGTCGTCGTGTCTTTCACTTTCCCTTTTTTCATATCTTCATTGTTGTTGAACAACAGAATTGGAATGGGTCTTCTTGGCTTCCCCAGCGCTGTGCTTATATTTAGAAGCGGTTTCAGTTTTGTTGTAGATCGCAATTCCTCATATGAACATTCTAAAAGCTTACTTTATACATTCTCATTCCATCAACCTGTCACTAGGCAAAAAAAGGTCAAGTGGAGACGTCGTGCGTCTGCAGGCCGACGGATAGAATGCACGCAACCGTTATACAACCGAGCCGGACTAGATCGGACGCAGTTTCGGCTGACCCTGAACACTGACCCCGATTGAGGCAACGGCCGCCCGCTCTCGCGTTGCTACTCGAATACATCTATCATCTTATTTGAAATGGTCAACCGTTGTCATAAATTCTCCGCGTGTTCCATTTATAGGTTTTAACGCTTCGATAGTTTTAAATAAAGGTATTTGTATTAAATGTGTCAATCAAAGAACGGCGAGTGTGTACACGTACGGTTCAAACAACGTAGAGACTTCTGTATCCCGAGCGGCGACCATTATCGTTGATTAGGGAATTAAGAGAAAGGGAGTAACGACTCGCGTTCGTACGGCGAGCGAGCCGCGACGAGACGCGCTCTTTGTTTGCAGTCAAATCGCGTGTGCCGTGTCAATGAACTTGTGCTCCTCGTCCGTGCAATAATCGCGATGGTCTACACGCTGATATCAACTGGTCTGCCGACGAGTTCCGCGCTGACGAAACGGTCATGTCTACACTGCGTATGTAACGAGTGCAACGTCGCCTTCTCCGGTTCGTTCTTTGTTCTAATCGCCATCAAATTTAAAGAGATTATTTTGCGTCTAATTTAATATACGTTCTTCTTTGTTAATGTACAATTCCCAAATATACACAGTGATGGCCGGGTTAAAAAACATCAAACGATGTTAAATAAGGAACATTTTAATAGAAGTTTACTCGGAATCCATTCGATCCACGTTTAGTTGCATCCATTCAAACACTCTGTTACCGGTGTAAATAGGTAATTCGGTGTATCTTTTTCAAGTGCTGATTGAGTATGATCGAACGTATCGGGAAAATCAGCGTTGAACAAAGTATTCACAATGAACGTTCGATTGAGAACGTACAGGCATGGTCGCGGTCCGTCGGGCTTTCCTACACAATAATGTATTTCTAGTACATTCCGCGCGTAAACGATTTGCATTATGTGCCTCAATGGAGCTGCAGCGCTAGCTAATAACACGTATCGTGCATACAGAACTAAATGTTCATAATCGTATCGGTTTTGTTTGTCACAACAATGGTGAAGGTGGTGTTGATTTTGCTTTCAAATGCGACAAGCGCTTTGTCTCCAAAGCACCTAAGATGTTCGTTGCACATCTTTATATAAAAATTGATGGGCTACTGTGATTTCCAACAAAAACAGTCTTGAATAGCGTCACAACATAACATGTGAATTACATCACTTATCTGAATGTATGGATTAATAACTTAATTTGAATTTTCCTTGCGAACATATGCGTATATTTATATGCTATATATAAGTATGAGTCATTTTGATATTCGACACATATGTAGCATATCGTAAAGCGATAACAGTTTATCATGCTAGTATCGCGCTCTTGTTTCGGCACTTCAATGCCAATTGTTTGTTATCTATAGTAAATTTTATTATGTTAACTCTATTAACAGAAATTCCAAAGAAATGCTTTTTTTTTCGTGTACGCAGATTACAGGTAATTTACAAATATTTTAGGGGTTTCGTCATGTTGCTATTTAAGTTTTAGTTTATATTTACTTCAATATTTTTATTTAAAGCTAGATAATTTTGTAATAATTGGGTAGTAACACGTTTGCGTATTTGTCCTTGACGAGTCTCAAATCTACGACGTCTGATTAGCTGACCACTGAACCATCACGCTAGTCTGGACTGGGGTGTTGCGGATGCAAGAATTTTGACATCCGCGGATGCGGATGCGGATTATTCAAAGTTCACATTCGCGGATGCGGATTCGAGGCGGATGCGGATGTGATTCGGATGCGGATTTTAAAGGGATAATTTTTAAAATGTTAAGTGCATAAATAACTGAAAATCAATTAAAACTTGATTTTTTATTTATTTAATCCTATTTCTAAAACAAAACTAAAAGTTTTTAGTTTTACTTATGACACAACAGAATTTTAAGCTCGAGTTACGTAATAGAAATCTTTGTTTAGTAATTAAACTTGAAAATTGGTGAATTATATTTAATAAATAGCAATATAGCAGCCTTG
>DWQT01004717.1:0-10973 GCA_018244895.1 Myscelus amystis hages
TCAGCTAAGAACGGATTTTACGAAATTCCGCGGGTAAGGCGGGCTGCGGGGGTGTTAATTATAATTTATATAGCAAAGCATCCTTTCCCGGATCAGCTTTTATAGGTATATGTTTAGTAATACACTCTGCCTACACCTATGGTAAATAGGCGTAAGTATATAATAATGAATATACATACATTGCGGGATGATTTGTGGTAGTTTATATATGTTTTGTCCCAATTTCCTTATCATCTATTTAATTTAATTTTATATTTTCATAACCATCACGCCAGGTCTTTAACAGGATAGGCAGAAAACACCGAGTGCCAAATATCTCTGTCCTTACAAACCTGTCGTGCTTCATCCACATCCATCACTCTCGTCATGCACACGCCGGTTTCGGAGACTCTTGACTCCCCGGTATACCTAATCTATTTGATTATATCAACAATACTAGAAGTTTTGTTAGTATAGCTTTATCTTTGTTTAATCTAAGTAGGGTATGCTTAATATGCTAATGGTATACCAGTCGTCTATTCGAAGTCTATTCATAGTCTACACCTATGTACATTGTAAGTAACTTGGTAATTATTATTATAGATTGTTATCGTCATGTATACATGGACTAAATCTAAGCGTACGTTTAACATTTTCATTTGATTTGTGTGTTTTCGGACAGTATGTAATTTGGACACATGTGGAATACCCAGACAGTGCATGAGTTGTCGCAATGGCTATTGCAATTCCTAGGTTCGAACCAGTCCCGAACATTGTAACTGTAAAAATTTTGGTGGAAAATTGCTTGATTATATAAGCAGATGGCGAAATTGTTGAGTGTTTTTTGTACTAAGAAATCTCCTATGCACACGCAACTGATGCAAATAAATGCATTTAGAAACGCAGAGCTGCGACTTTCTTACGTTGCATCTTTATCGAGTGAAATTTAGAAAGCGTATTACTTTGAATTGAGCGAATTAAATGTATTAAATGAGCGTAGAAAACGCTTTTGGCTTGGTCGTTGGGGTAGACTGTAAACGATATGTGCAGTAAGAACTCTAGCCGCAGTCGGATTATGCTGCTAGTGGGACAATTTTATTAATATCCTGTTATTTTCTGTGGTTATTATCAGATAAATGATGCAGAATTATATAAAAAAGGGAATAGAAAAGAAAATAAGTAATATAGAAAGAAGATAAATGCATAGGCATTTTCTAAACAAAGGTGCTGCATTATAGACTGCACCTCACTTTGCATAAAGTGAGTTTATAATCAAATGGAAGTCTGTTTTGCAACAAAAACTATTTGATTTGAAAATTCAAAAGTATAAGTAAAGGTTTCAGAGCTTCGAGATAGCTAATCCTTTACTCAATACTGCTCCATTTAATAATGGTAAAAGTTACTTAAATTACGTGCAGTGTGATTTTAGTCAACATATAATTTAAATCTTTCGTTTATTGCATTCTAAAATGTTCTTATGTGAATCTATTATAAACCGAGTTAGTTCTATACAATTATTATATTTTCGAAAATGTTATATAATAATATAACAATAAAGAAAGTAAGTTTTCATGCAAGTGGTAACAACATCACGCAGCCTTAATTTCTGATATAGATTATGTCAGGATAAAATCAAAAATATCGCCATAAATACAATATTGGCCTTCTTAAAACAGTAATGTTAAAGCTGGTGCCACAAGCCACCAATGCAGGCCAGCGTGGCCTGGGTCCTAAGTAGAAAAATCGATTCCTATATATATTTTCCTATTATCTTTCGAGTGCTGTTTAAAAGCAACAGCAGAATAAGAGCTTTCTTGTATAATATAAAGCAAAACGTCTGTATTTTCTTGCATCTGCATAATAATGCAATAGCAAATATGCATCAACTCTTCCTAGAAATAAACCTGTTCCTATTCTAGTTAAATTCTTTTTTCTCCTGGCATATGATATTGCTAGAGTATTTGTAGGATGTTACAGTTTTTATGAAATATATAAATTAGATAAAATAATTAACACTTCAATTAACGCATAAAAAGTTTCTAAAAAACCGTAACCGAACTTTTCTGTGTAAACAAAAATAAATACTATATATTGAAACTGAGAGATCGATTTAATTACACTAAGCTAAAAATTATAATACTTAACGAAGTTTATACAATAAATATACATTGCTAACACCTTAAAGTTAAATTATTGACACAATGTATACAATACACAAATTTTATATCTCTGTTTTTCCAATAAAAACTTCACATAGTAAAACTATTGGCGAAATGTTAAGCGGTCATTCATATTTTAAATACATTTTGAGAACAATATAAATTATTCGAATACTGAATTGTGTGCCGTCACAAATGCAATTTGTAGTATCGTGTTGATATTTGATTTGAAATTAAGTGCAATTATTGTCGATACGCAATTGGACGTGAGAGAGTGCGCCTGCGCACACCGTAGGCTTCGAGAAAAACAAAAAAACCAGAAAAGCAAGATGGCGGACTTTCTCGCCAGTTCCTAGCGACGCTGACGTCACTGGACGACGTGTCCTTGTGTCTAGTGTCTAGCCCGCTTTTTATTCGATATTATATTATTGTCAACAAAACAATTGTGTGTTAATTCTATCCAGATTCTGATTTACGCTTCTCGTACTCGTGACGGCAAATTCTTAAATTCTTAAAATAGCTTTGTTACAAATACGCGGCAAAATTTATGCTTTGCATTAACGATGTTAGAGGTAATATCGGAACACAAAATAAAAGTAAAACATAAGGCATGCAAAACGAAAAGTGTGAACAAAAAAATAAATAAAAAGTACTTACCAAAAAAATAATCAACCGAAAACACAAGTGTCCAACAAAAAAATTCTAAATAATTATAAAAAAAAAATAATCACAACACGACACCGGGCACTGGTACAGTCTTTTGTAAAATCAAAAAGAAAAAAATCTTGAGTACATTTATTTGTAATCATTTATGTCATTATCGGACTTGTCTGTAAAAAATGGTAAATTTAAAAATATTGCGCCCGCCTCCGAATTTTAGAACGAAACGCCCGTTAAGAAATTTTTTGACAATACGCAATAAATGTTTATTTATCTATTAGACGAATATAAAATCAAATTAGAATCCAACTAGATCCACCCGACGCGTTCGGAGATCTTTATTATTCAAAAAATTGCGACGAACTGGCGCGCTAATAAAGCTGGCAGGAAGGACGCCTTTTCATAGTGATGTAGACATAAAATACTTTTCAAAAAATCTCCAACGAGCGTTTTGAGCCAAAAAATCTAACCTAACCTAACCCTGTCGGGCGGGCGACTGGCGGGCGCGTAGGGGCCGCATTGCCAAATATTTTTTTTGCATCTCGGCCGAATTATGCACTTGTATGCGACTTACGGCGTCCCTTCATTGTAGTGGTGCGACATGTACCGATTGGGCATTTTTATGTCTTCGGCGTGTGTGTGCCACTCACACGCGCGGCATCGACGAAATTTTTACTCGTGTGCGTTCGGCGGGGCCCTACGGCTGCGAGTTTCTTTAAAATTTCGGCGTGTTATGTAAACATGTGGGATTTTTTTTTAACCAGCACTAAAATATTTAGGTGTTGCCCTGAGGGGTCGACGGCCGTGTTTTTCGGGAACTCTGACTAATTTCGCCAAAAGGATCCGATTCGACGTTGACCAGCGCGCCAGCAACAGAAGCTGCGCTGTTTACGAACGAACCACCGCGCGGCCCGTTGTTTGGGCGAATCGGCGCGAGCGCATTTAAAAAAGCCAAACGCCGTTTTCGTATCCGTAAAAAGAAAAAAGTATTTTCCTCTCACATATTGTAAACTTCCGGATGCGAACGCTTTGAGTTAACGAACACGCGCCATACATATATACAAGTAAATGTATATTTTCCAACGCTCCGCCGTACATTGCCGCGATAGCTACTCGATTGTCCTTTAATCTCGTCAATAACGTCCCCGACGGTCGGTACTATTCATCTATTTTGTTCGGACATTAAATTCGTCAGTCAATTAGATTTGACAACGGAAGGGGTCTATTATATTGGTTGGGAGTAAGCGACTTCCCACGTCTTCTAGGTGACCTATGAACAATAGGCACCGACGTAGGCAAGAACGTTCACAGCCATTATACCTAACTCGCTTTGTAGCTACATTACGTTTGTTTGTTACGAACTTGTAGTGAAATGGTACATGTGTGTCTATTAAGTTGTCATCCTACACTGTTTCGCATGTGAATTATTCATTGCTATCTCTTTCATTTAGTGAATCATAATCTGAATGGTATTTACTAATGGCTACAATTAATAACTTTTTGTGGCGGAAGTAATTACGCGCATTTAATTGTATATAAAGTTAATTGACAGCATCTATAACATTTTACTATTTCGAGATTTTCCAAACGTCTAAGTAATGATTGTGTCGATAATTCCTTTTCAACGTTAATTAAAAAGTATTTTAAAAATGAATAAATCTAAGATATTTCTATCGTACTGTACTGTTCATTTCAAATTTAATCATACATAAAGAGGTAAGTTTCGTTACGTTCAATACAAAAATGATGTATGAGTTAATTGAATTTTGAAAAATTTCATAAATCTGCGTGCCCGTCAGGGCCATAATATGATTCATATTATGAAAGTTTGAATAGGATTTGGCGCATATTAAATCTAACGTTCTATTTAGAGTTATTAATTATTGCGTCAAATTTGTGTTAGATTTTTTCCAACTTTCTCATAAAATATGTACATAGTATACCCTTTATAAAAGCATACAACCATCACTTTGTACTACACGCGCATCGGCCCGAACATTATTTATGACCTTTTACTAATTAGGACGCTTAAAAAAACGGTTCAAGTATAAAACTGAAGTAAAAAGAGCGGAAAAGGTCGTCAGGACCACAGGTGCCCTAAAAATAGGACAAAAGCGTCCCTTTGAAACTATCCAGCCCTGACCGGGTCCGCAGAAAGATAGTGGGTAAGGACAACAGATACAGGGTGTATTTATCTATAACTTACCACTTTATTTCATATGCCCTATCAATTGCTTTTCGAATGGTTCACGCAAAGAGATCAAGTTTAGCAAAGTGTTAGGTTTAATTATTATGAGCGCTGCTTCCGAACCGGTTTTCACCGGTCTATACCGGTAGAGCGAGTTTTACATATCTGACAATGAGAGACCACTAACGCTCATGTCTGCATAAGTTCCCACAGTCTTGTATTGTGCTTGTAATAGTTTTACCATATTACAACCCAGGTTCCAAGCAGATGAGGATGCAATCTATGCTGAGTACTACGGCTGGTCTTGGGTGGGCATCGAACCTACAGCCCCCAGGTAATCTGTCCAAAAATTCATGATACCCTAACACCAGTATATTAAATAGTTTTCTTAAATAGTTCCGCACGGTTAACAATGTGCAGTATCCTGGAAAATGCGTCGCGTTAAAGGGTTCTGAAAGTAGGTTATTTTTATAGAATTTTATTAAATAGTTAAGGGTGCTTGAAAAATTGCTTAATTACCCAAGAATTAGGCTTATACGTAAATAAAATGGACACCTATAGGTACTATTACTGTTTATGTCATAACAGCCTCTACGAGTAACACTGTCCTTTCTCTAGAAAAGATTTTTTTTAATAAATTCATCTCCACAGACTATATTTTTAATCGTTTTTGCCCCTTACACCACTAATCGTTGATACAAAATCCTTAACGTTTCTACAAAACAAGAGTCTGTTACGCATGCCTTCTCTATCTGTGCATTGTAGGAGTTTGAGCTCTAGCGAGCTCTAGGCGTCTTCGATGTCGCCCATTTAACAAATACTGGTAGCCCCAAAAGCTTTTAGCGCGTATTGTCCAAGTAAACCTTAGTTTGTGTTTTCCTGAAAAAAAAAAATCATGATAACCGTAATTTACGGCCCACAAAGGGCCCGCGCCATGTACCTTTTAGCCTTTCGCAAGTTTCAACAATTTTTCGTGTAAAAAAATTTCAGCAATTATATGATAATAGTAACTTGTACGTATGTTTATTTTTCCTTTGTCATTCTCTCAACCAAAAAGATTAATACAATTCTATTTCAATATCGGGTTCTGTACTGTTCGGTGGAATGAATTATTTATTGCTCTACGAAAATATATCAAATTTATGAGCACCCTGTATAGTCCTAATCGCGAAACGAGTCCCATACAGAGACACGTAGAGACGTATACAGCGTGCGTGTGCGCATTAGATCGACCGCGTAGGGTTGTCGGCCGTTCGCCCTTGTTAGAAAAAGGACGGTCCAACGTATAACTACATCAATGTTGGCATAGAGTTGAGTTGACACAGATGAGTCAGCCCTGTGTCTGTCATTTTAAAGCGTCCATTTTGGACGTTACAACAAATGTAGCTTATTTTAATTAGTATCATAAAAATGATATACAGTACAAATGTGTTGTTGTTTCTCTTTAAATTGCAAATATAACTATTTATAATGCAGTTTCAAATGATGAGGATTTTTGTTAGATGGTTTCAACGTTGGATGCTTTCAGAGTCAAAAACATGTGGTGTTTGTGAGGTTTTTGTGGATCCAATATCCGAGTGGCGCTTCTATATTAGTATCCGTTGCTCTGTGTATAGCTGGCTACGCACACAGCCGCCATGCGCCGGCGCAGCTTTGTAGACACCTTTTGTTTGGGACACTTGGTTTTAGGGATTATGCCTTTTTGTTCGACGGAATTAATTTGAAAAACGTTTCAAACTTCGATGTTTGTTTTAAGGTTTTCTTATTGAATTTTTTGCGCGAGCCCCGTGATGACATGTAAGTGATTTTTTTGACTCGTTTTTGTTGTATTAAGACGTTTTTTCGCGTTAATTTGTAAATATAAACAACATTCTAGTGTGGGTACTTATGAATTCGATTTAAAAACCATATTTTCAATAAAAATATAACCAATATCTATGAACCGACTCGATATAATATTCTTTAGGAAGACAGCATGGAGAGGAGCACAAATTAACAGATTCTTTTATGGAGATACGTCGAAAGATATAATAAATACGCTTCGAACAGCTGGTGGAGTTTTTGATATGATTTCGCAAGAAGCCGTTAGCATCGGTTCATTAAACACGCGCCTAAATATTACGATCTCACGTGCGAATTGAAAAACGGTTCAATCACACAGCACTCGGGTCGGGAAACTCAGGTTATACCACTGGTATGTATCTGAGTTAAGACACGTATTTTTATGTAACGCTTTATACCTAATTCGTTAAAATTTCGTTCGTTCAACAGTTAATGAGAGGATTTGCATTCCACTCAACCAAATCATCACTTGTTTGTTATCCTATCTGCGTACCATTAACAGTCACTTAGATCAGTTCCTTTCTCATGGATAAATAGGAATAATCTGTTAATTACTAAATGTAGGCACAGGATACACAAGGTTATTCAACCCATCTCTACATATCTTTTGTCTTTGTCTAGTTGTAACATTGATTCGAAAATAACCATTTCAAAGAACGACTCATGTTGTTTTGAATTCTGCGCCAGACGTGCATCGCATCCAGCATAGTTTAATAACCGAGTGTTCTAGCCAAATATAAACTGACCTTCCCAACAACCAATGACACACCAATAATGTACGCTAGCTAAATTGATCTAACATTATTTAACCTTGCGTTGTCTAGGAGGACGAATGGTCAAACGTGTCTGTAACATTATTGACATCATCATGTGTACCAATGTATATCTAATATGCAAATGATTTTGCAACTAATTTTTTGGTTTACAATCCAATCCAATGCTAATCTAAACTAGTACACATAATATTTTAATGAGGTTTTCATCAATAACTAACTTGTGCTAGCCATTTTGTTTACAATTTTTCTCTCATATAAGGTTGGATATCCACTTCTGTTCTTGCAGAATTGGATTAAAAATAAGTGAGACCTTTTCCCGAACTCCAAGTTGTCTTCACGTTGAATTTCATCACAATTAGCACAGGCGTTTGTCATATATGTAAGTATACAAGTGTTTATAATAGTATTTTGTATGGAAATAGGGAAATCATTGTATTATAAGCTAGGTATCTACGCGTAGCTCACATGATTTATTCAACGTTAAAACCTTGGCGAAAATATGGCGCCGGCAATTTGATTTTCAAATTGCAATGTTCTTACTGATCATATTAATAGGCAGCCGGTGTGTTTCGAAGTTCGATGCACTGGTGAGATTTTTGAACTGCACGCGTCATCACGTGTACTGAACTTTTCATGCAAGTACTCTTGAACGCCGCATATTTCTGTTGATTCACAGGTTAAAGTAGAGAGGCTTGTTTCTTGAATTCACTTACTTATTTGCCTAGTTTCAGAATTACAATTAACATGCAGTTACAATGAAATAGTATAATGTATTTATAATACATTGAATGAACGTTAAATTGCATCCGTTTTTTCCGTAAATAATTTTATTTATTTATGAGAACAAAATTTTATTTATTTATAAATAGCCTATGTATTGTCCATTGCTGGGCTAACGCTTCCCGTCTAAGTGCAAAATATAACGAATAGTTTACAGGCAATAGTTTCCGAAACTCATAACATAAATTGTGCTTTAAATGTTTAGTAAAAAGTTATAATACGTGTTAGTGTTGCAAATCTAATTTAACATTGCCGGGCCGGGCAACGGCCGCTAGGCTGAAGGTCGGCGAGGTCGTTTGTTGCGTCAGGCTTAATCTAGCTCTATTTGGTACCTAAACATCGTAGTCGTCTGCGTCTTAACATTTTCGTGCGGCAATTTCCTTATTGTGCTATGAATTTATTTATAGATATTCTCCTTGAGAAAAGTTTAAGATATCCACATTTTATTAATCCCTCATCGTAAATGAAGGTCTTTCAGCTTATTTATAACGAAAACTAGTTTTTAAATGCTTTTGTTATTTTAAATTCTCTAATTGTTTTCATCGAGAAACGATAGCCGTATATAATATTATACCTACTCATGTTTATATGTGGTATTTATAACATTAACTGATATATAACATGGTATTTATTTTGATATATATTCATTTCGTACTTATAATAATACCTTTAAGATATATTTTATTATTGTTATCATTTTTTATTGTTACCTACAGATGTTTTATTTTTTTGTATTAAACCACTATTTAATGGCGCATAGGTTTGTGCATGTCGCTGTATGATAGAAAAATATGGTTAATTGTAAGCATTTTACCTATGCAACGTACATTATATCACAGATAAATAAAAAGTATATAAATTAATTATGTTCACATTAAAATAATAACGATAATTATAATTTTTTATCGGTTAAAAAGATTTAAATGAAACACTTAATATATCATTTCGTTTCCTCTATAAATCACTTGGTTATGACGCGTAGAGAGAATTGCATTAAATAGAAGCATTGACCGCTAGACTGAAGGCCACGGAGCTGACGAATGCCGGGTTGTCGTAGGTTGTGTCTATTTCGTATTAGAAATACGTAACAGCCTTCAAATGTTTAGTACATTTTTGCTTCAAAAGCTAAAGAAATCGTTAGCATCGAAGGGTAATATTTCAAAGTATTAACGTATCATTTTCGGCGATTGCATAAGAATTAAACTGAGGTAAAATAAAAAGGCAGTAGTGTTTCAAAACTATACATACACTTTACGGATAGTGGGTACAATACGTTAAGTTTTCTTATAAGCATTTTTTAAATATATTTTTTTGGTTTGTGAACTCTAATAATAATACCATTAATAATTTACAATAGAGCACTCGTTGGAACACTTTTATCGTTTTCATGCGATATGAATTCCTTCGATTCGAATTTCATGACTTGCAAAAGGAAAACGTAAAAACGTTTTACATACTAGCTGAGACCCGCGGTGTTACGCGCGTGGTATTTGAATAAATTACAATCGAGATAATTCTATGTTCATTCCCTGGCTTCAAACTATCCTCACACCAAAATTCATTACATATGTCGTGAAAGCTTGAATAATATACGGCCAAACGGAGTTACTTTGCATGTATAATAAAAAGACATTTATTTGCACAAATATGGGTACATTAGAGGATCTTACAATGTTATTAGTTCAATCCATATTTTGCCTTTTACGGCGTACAATACATATATAATAGATACATATATAAATACCATCCTCTTGAATCGGTCTATTTATTGATGAAAACTGCATTAAAATCGCTTAAGTACTTTGACTAAGCTTACAGACGTTGAAAAACGATTAGTTTTTATATGTAGAGATGGTTTGTAGAGAGCACCACGACTTGATTAGAGTCGTGAGGAGGGTAGAGCTGAGGACCCTGAACTGAAATACAGCAGTAAAACTGAAATACAGTAATGAAACTGGTACTTCAATCTACTGAAATAATTATTTTTAATAAAACTTAGAGTATCAAATACAGCGTGTTTTAATTATCCTTTAACATATTGAAGTTTCAGCACCAAATATCAATTGATTGTATACAATTTTAGATTAAAAATTGAATTATATAATAATACTCGATAATTTAGTACATAACCAGTAGCTTTAAAGATAATTCAAATAAACACCTTTCGTATGTTTAATGAGTAATTAATTATTCTTACCTAATGCAACTATTGTAAATGTACTTGAGGATTATTATAAAATGCAAATAAATTTTTTTGCTCCTCAAGCAGTTTAAGCGTATTTGTAATATCATTTGACTAATATCCTATGCAAGCCAGTGACCGCGCGTGAAGGTCGCACGTTAGATTACCCGATGCAATTCTGACTCATTTCAATGTTATACCTATTATTAATTTAAATTAAACGTCGGTATAATAGCGTCGAATGCGATTAATTGTTTTCGCGTGCTATAAATGCGTATAGTGTTTATTTATACGTGAATTCTGCGCCCATTTTTAAGCGTTACGCGCAGACGTATCGCGTAGACGCGTAGAATACTTATGTGCCTTTGCCATTGTCAGATCTAGACCAAACTGAAATGGGGAACCCG
>DWQT01004718.1:0-10972 GCA_018244895.1 Myscelus amystis hages
ATATGACTTATTTAAAAGTTAGATCGGTAATAGGATCCAATTTTAGGGGGTCGTTAATAGGCGCCTTTACGTTAGTAGATACATAGATTGCTACGAAATAACCTCAGAATCTTACTAAAAATACCTCTGATTTTACACTTTTGTTCACATCCAGCTGTTCTCCCAAGTTTCGGCAAACGTAAGGGAATAGTAAAGAAAACGTCGAATTGCTTCGACTACGAGAAAATCACAGTAATGCATTTCAATTAATATCCCTCACTCAATTGAGCTACCAACGAAAATATTTTTTTCTTTCATACGAGTAGCCTTAAAACATTGATGACATAATAATGTTTCATTAAGTGCGATCGAACATTTGTACATCATCGTTTTTGTGTTTAGAAAAATAAACTCAGTCGTATTACACGTTTTCCAGATTAAAAACTACAGAACCATGAGAATAATGTTTTGTCTTGCCGTATATTGTAGAACTAGAGAGTATATTTCAATAGAGCTTTAATTGTGTTAAAAGCTTTCGTTCCCGGCTAACTCTAGTGGAATTATTGCACAATGATATACAGCTCCAGTGGTTGTAAAATAAAAATAAACTCGAGTTGAGTGGAACCATATACGGTACTGTTTAATGTATAGATGCGAGAAATTTAAAACTTAGAACTATTGTTGGGCGTTTTGAGTATATGCATTTTTTCATACGAATTATTTACGGCTGTAACGATTGAAAGTTCTCCACTGTTACATAAAAACTAAACTTTATTAGAAAGTATTGTAATTGACTCGACGTATACCATCCCTTTCCGAATTAATGGTAATCCTTAGTATGTTTATATGTAACGCCATATAGGCCATAAATTGTTATGGAAAACAATGGGTTCACACGTCGCTATGCGCGTTGAAAGATACGCATAGATATGTATATGTATGTATGTATATCACAATGCTGAATCGCGGAACACCTTTCCTATTCATAATACTCGATACGTAGTCGACATTGAATGAAGCGATGGATACAATTAAAACAATCAAGTGTGTAGATGGAATGTACCATGGGTTTTTATACTCGTATTTGGGTATGCTTATCGACCTTATAAAAGTTTGATGTGACATGATATTTTTTTCAATTACAAGCATTTTAGACTTTCTTAAATATATAATTTTATAAAAAATTTAAACAGCTGAATATTAAGAACAAATGATAGCAATGACTCACAAGACTATCTAATCTCAAACCAGGTAGAGGTTGCACTACGGTGACCAGACTACTGACATATACATATAAATATTCATGTTACACCCAGCCTCATACACGATATCTGTCTTGCCAGGAAATAATACACACGATCTCCGGTTTAACAGTCAGATTGTTGGACCACTACACAGGACAGGACAGTGTTTCCTTACATTCAGGTTTAAGTTTAAACTTAATTCAATATCTTTGGTAGTTCATCAACATTATTAGACTATCGAACGAAGACATCTAAAAGGTATCCTCCCACTTAGCACGAAATAGCCTGTACATAGCTAACGTATTATAGACTTACGTTAATAACATTGTCCGTATACATAGATGTAGAATACAATACAACGCCAGTCACGTGTGGCATTGCTCCGCATTATCATCACGCGTACTTGCTTCGAAGCGAGGGCGTACTTGGTTAATCGGTTAGAAGATCACTAACCTATTCTATCAATCCCAATCAAATAATAAATGATGTGATACATCTTTAACGACAATGGGTGAACATTTCTTACTTTATTATCAAAAAGTCAGATTTTGAGTCAGTTTCCGAAAAGTGGTGTGTATCTGTTTTTTAATGTCTTTTTAATAAAATATTGATAACAAAACATTCTTGTTTTGTTTTCTTGTATATCTATAGGGTTAGGATTAATCGTGCATCGTTCACTCGTGCTCTGTGGGACTAGTAAGTGAGCCATAACAATAAAAACGCTCAACAATAAGCCAGCGGTGCTGTTGAATATTTTTATCATTTTCATTAAACTCTCGACCCAAATGAAACGTAACGGATGGCGGGAATAACTTTGTAGGCATTTCGAGATTTCGTATTGATGAGATACCTGTACAGTAAGACATCTTCTAACACATTGGATTTTTATTTTATCGCCGTTAATGCTCAATATATCAAATCTTTTAATTG
Source organism: Myscelus amystis hages (assembly GCA_018244895.1). Lineage (NCBI taxonomy): Eukaryota > Metazoa > Arthropoda > Insecta > Lepidoptera > Hesperiidae > Myscelus > Myscelus amystis. Next base: position 2,154 of record DWQT01004718.1, read on the forward strand.
ACATCGGAGGCCGTTGCAACAGTCTTAGTACAAGCAAAGATCCGAAATTGACTGAGTATTGAATTTAAATTACGCCAGTACATTTCAATAGACTATAGGCGAAGATAAAAGATCTCTTATTCTAATCTAGATAGTGCTATAAAGAAAAACGAAATGCTATCAGCAATGTATATGATGTATAACTCGCCTTAAAGTTAAGCTATTTTAGAGGGGCTGCACTGCCGATGCAAAAATTAATGTCCAGACTATAGTGTGTAGTGCACATGTATAGTGTAATGTAATGTAGTGTACAGACTGTAATATCATGTTAGTATTACTCATAGGATATTATAAATATACGTAAATAGGAAACTTATAACTATTCCGAAATATACAACTATTTTATGTACGTAAAATGAGTGCTTAGATAATTATCATGATCAACATCTGAGTGCCAACTTCGACAAGTGTCAACAATTCAACCAAGTATCGTCTCTGTGCGGACCTTTACTCACGCGATTTCCCTCAAGTTTTCGAGGCGGCCCCGAGGAACATTTGTCATCGTGCCTCCACTACGTGCCTACTTCTTTAATTCTCCTCATTCTTATTTATTAGTAAGCCCACGTCTGAATAATTTATCGCTGAATACTATACAGTACCTGTAGCCCTACATAATCACTCAAGTCTCGGCTACTTTAAAGTCAACACTTAAGGGACAGGAAATTGCCATTATTTGAAATTGTTATAATTCGCAACTGTGACGCATTTCTCCACAATACCAGTAGATGGAGTCATATGAATATGATGAAGTTAATTAGACTGTGCTCTACGCTTCCTTCGAAGCTCATTGGACATTAGCGCTTCTGTTACGAAAAATTACTTTACATTTATTTTTAACGAGTGTCATATGAAAATTATTCACATTAAATTCATTGAATAAAAAAAAAAATTTGAAAGTGGTTCAGTGAAATTATGTTTCTAATCATAAATCTTCAAAATAAAAGTTTATTTCCACATACACGCTTATGGAAGTCGCCCACGCGCCCCGCACGACAGAGGCCCCTTTTTACAATTTGACGGCTTAAGACCACAGTCTACCACGCTTACCAAAACACTTCTTGGCAAACTTCAAACATCTTAGTTAAATCTGAGATGTTCAAGCTTTCCCTCTCAGGGTTTTCGACGACTTCATTATCAGACTAGTGGAATGGAAGGGTGATGAGCCTTAAACCTTATTATTATTACTGGAAACAAAATATGTGAAATATTCAGTATTCAGTTTAACTTTACCTTAATAAAATTCTTGTTAACTATGTATATAATTAAATACGTTGTATTCCACATCTGACCGAACTGTTATGGTCGACGATTGTATTTTAGTTGATTACGTTGATTTCATCGGAATTTTCCATTTTACAATAAAAACGAATTGCATTCGAGATTACTGCAGCCCCCGGGCGCTAACAGTATTTACAAACCGCAAAGTTCATATTTTCGTACAAACGAATTCCCAGCAATTTTCGATATTCGACATTTAATGCCCAGTTCGCCTGGAGTATTTGTTCTTTGCTAATTGATATCATGCGTATTATACGGTGGTTTTATTTATTTTGCATATTTGTGTAGAGTTGATTGGTCGAGCATACGTCAGCTGTAAATCATGGGAAGTCTAAACAAGGACATAGAACTGTTTATCTTACGTTATACAAACAAGTAGCAGTGATGTTAACAACAAACTTACACAAACTTTAAACATTAACGCTGTGGTTGGTTACTAGTACATTCAATATTATACCTGAATCATGATGATATTTACCCTGCAATCATTTTGTCACGCGTTCGATATCACAGGAAAAGTTATTAGTATTACATTCTAAATTAGAACATAACCACATTGCAAAAACCCCGGAAGCAAGCATATTAAGGTATCATGCAGTTGAGTGTACACGGCACGAGGGAGGAAATATTAGCTATTAACAGCAAATTGAATCTTGTATTTTGCCGGCTGTAGTCGTCTAGCCTCGAGCTAGAATTAGTATGAAATAGCATGTTATAGCTACTTATGTACACCTACATACGACGTACATACCCGTTAATGTCTGATTGCAAACTAACAAACACTAGCAGTTAATCGAATATCGCAAAGTTCGAATAAATAATCAAATGCCAATATTCGCTTAAAGTAAAGGCAAGTGACATGCTTTTAGACCTGACTTAGTTTCCAATTGCAAGCGATTTACAAAATAAACGAGTTAGTGGAAAATTTTATGAACATTTCCGGACTTCCGGGAGCTAGACAAAAATCCATCCAAATCAATGGTTAAACCCCAACGGAAATCTTAAGAACGGTTTAATAACATGCAAACAAACCGGAAATAAATTCTCTACCAATTAGCATTGGCGTAGTATAGTACATTATGTTCCAAAGTCCCAATGGTCGTCGCGCGTCGCTTTGCCGTTGTATGGTAGATTATGTTCCTGAGTCCCAATGGTCAAAGCAGAAATGCCTCTCCAGCTGTGTTCGCAAACAAAATGGACGTTTGTTACATTTTATCACTTAGTTAAAAAAACTTACTAGTTTTCCTATAGAACAAAATGTTGAAATGTTATTTTCGCAAAACATTTCCTATGCTCATATTCATATTCATATTATATCGACTGGTATTTGATGTTGGAACTCTTGCTTTATGAATTAAAGTGCAGTTTGCCGTGATTTGTCGAAAGCAGATAAGACGACAATCACTCACGGTGCCCGATGCGGTTGGCGCAAATCTCCTAGCAAATTATGGCTCGCGTTAGGCTAATCAGCAAGACAGTCTGCCAAGAAGTGCTATCTGAGGCACTTTAGCATTTCAAACTAAGCTGAACTAATGTAAGTTACGAAAAGTTGAGTTATGTTCGGAAACTAATAGGAAATGAATAACAAACTTTTACATTTATTTGCATTATTTTAAGATATTGTCAGATAATGAAATGCATTGTCAGATAATGAAATTAAAATGTCATAAGTAATATAATTATGTCAGATTATGGGGCCAAGTGATTATGGGGCCGTCATGATAATCAGTCTTACTTTTCATTTTGAATCAAATAGTTATAGTAGTCTTACACGACTGCCAATCTTTGACGTGGACTGTGGCCTAAACCACTTGATGCATAATAATTAACAACATAAACGCAGACAAAAATGGGGTATTGCATTTGCTTTTTTGGCGCGTCATACGCGACATAATCATTGGTTTAGCATTTGAGTAGTTTTACAAAAAAATGTAAGTAAGAAGACATTCGTAAAGTATTATTTTATGTTAATTCACTGTCTATAGGCCATTCATTCGATATTTGCTTTCCAAACGGCAGGCCATATTTTGCGCAGTATTTAAAAACTCAAAAGTTGGTAAACAAGAATACTTATATTCGCGGTATGGTTGTTGATCGTCTTGTTTAGACCAATTACTTTACATTGATTCTTACTGAACACTGAGAGAAATAGTTCATTTCAAATATCGAACAAAACACTGAATTGCTTTAACTGTAACAAGTAGAAATTTTGTATCACTCACATTACATTATAATACCATTACGCTAACTTATATTCAGACATAACACAAAAGCATTTTCTTCAGAAAATTGTTTCACCGCTTACATTATATTTTATTATAATATTCGTATAACTTAATTTCCGAAGCGAGTCGTGACCTTTTAAGTTATTAAGCTTTAAGAATTAATTGTAAGTACTAAAGACACTAAAACGTTCACTAAATGCCCATTAGCATAATACATTACAACTATTGTTGCGAGCCGATTGTGATGTTGATTATGTTCATAACTATAGACATGCCTATAGACATGAATAAAACTCATTACAAAGGAAATACAACTACAATGATAACATGAGAACACCGTGGATTAGACTCTTGAAAGCCAGACGCAACAACTCCAAGTAAGTTACATTATTATATTCCATGAGAAATTATCGTATTCATGCGAAATTATACAAAACAGTAGGGAACTTGTTAACAGTTTCCAGAAAATGAAATCTCATTAGACTGGTTCAGTTTTCTTTCAATTATTCGTTCTAGGAGCGGACACTATACACTTGTGCATATGAATCGATGCTATACATTATATCGCTTACGAAGTCTTCCACGTTGACCCTTCTTTGATATAAATCATACATGGATAAGATTACTTCGCTGTATTTTATATCCAAGGAAGGGCCCGTGAAATATGATGGTGTACTTAGACTAAGTAAGGGAATGAGGAATGATTTACATTCCATAATTACGTATGACCAAAGAAAACTTAATATTATTGAGCTAGGGTTCTAAGAGATTAATCTATACTTGTGTAAGTAATAGGTAAAAAGTTGTTTGATTGTGTCTAAATTTAATTAGGAAAATAGAAAAATCATCGTTTTTACCTACGCTCAGCGAATTGGACTGACATACATATGTACCTATGTACATTGGGTAAAAATAATAGTCATTTTTGTAAGTTATACATATTATATACTTCTATATCTATTCTATTCTATATCATAATATACTTATTTATTTACTTATTACTTAACGCTTATTGCTTATAGTTTGTTGATCGTTGCTCATTGCTTATTGCTCATTGCTCATTGCTCATTGCTCATTGCTCATTGCTCATTGCTCATTGCACATTGCTCAATGCTGATTGCTGATTGCACTTTGCTCTTTGCTCTTTGCTCTTTGCTCATTGCTCATTGCTCCACTTATTTTTAAGCCCATATATCTATTTATTTATGCTCGAAAGTGTTTATTCATGTTGAGTATATTAATTTTTAATACCTTTATCGATAATTCGCAAAAAATCCTAAATGAAAACAGCTCTATGGGCCAGCGGGAAATCCTTTTACATTTTAAATCCACAATAAGGTTGTTCATTAATTTAAGTAAACGATGGATGAAAGGATTGCCTTGTGTATCCCCTTGGGGACCACTTATAACGCATAATAATCCGTAACGTGTAATAACTTTAGTTTATTTGCTTTTAATAACCTTAGTTCCGAGTTACACAACCGGGTCGCCGTAAAAAAGGGTCCTATTTTACGCGCAATATGCGGATTACTAGTTAATATAAAAGCTGTAAAGTAGGTTACATCTCATTTAACATGCAAAAGACGGTCCGAATTTACTTATTACGTGTTATACCTACAATACAATACAACGACAAAATATAACTACTACTATTAAGGTAAAAGTATAATAGTCAGCGTATGAGGATTATAATCATATCCATAGTTTATAATAATAGCAACCATGCTATAAAATTTCATAATAAACAATAAAATGCATCTTTTACATAAGCTGACAGCTGATAAAATATACGTAAATACATGCTACATAATATTGTTATTCGGATATTTTTATTACACTCAAGATATGTTTATGTCAAGCAAATATACTCATCACGTAAATGTTTGTCCTGAACAGGAATCGAACCCACGACGTACGGTTTAGTTTAGTCAAACCACAAGACCAAGAGCCAGTCAAATAATATAACAAGTAACTATATGATCTACATAATATAACTTCCGTTTAATTAGTCATCTGTAAGTAAGTGAACGCTGGCACCTTGATTAATACATACCCGGAATATCAGGATGCAAGATCCATTAATTCACGTTTCTCTGCTGCAGTATGAGCCGGAGTTTATAGAAATATTCCAACTTGTTACTTCGAACTTCGTAACAATTAACTATAGAACACATGCAGTAATATGAACTAACGTAGTAATTTTATTATTGTTTTACTATGGAGTCCTAAGTAAAAATATGTAATCGGCAAAACAAAGTTGCGTACATTTTGTCTACATATTTCCAACAATAATATTAGTCCAAACCAAACATGTCACTTTTATTTGAGTGACGTTTCTCCGCTATATAAAAGTTATTTAAAGCAGTCCAAATTCGCTTCTGTAATGGGCTTTCCGTGAAAGAAGTGGCGACTTACTGTATCCAACATTCAGACTAATAGCTTAAGTTTTAGTTTATTTCACTTTCTTTGGTACCCCGCAAGTGTATAACTTAAGAGTTTAATTTAAAATACATTTTTATGAGACTTATTATTTTTTAATTATTGTGAAATTTATTCGTTCTATAAAGTACCTACATATTTTTAAATAGTTAAGTCGACACTTTTGTAAATGCTAATTATTGACAGATTATTAGGTGAAATAGCACTTCAGACCTCTTGTGATGGTAAATAATATTAAAATGTAGCAGTTAACACACACAGTTCAGTAAATGTAGGAAAAATAATAGATATATTATTTTGCATTGAGTTTTTATTTTACTTTATGATTTATAGATAGCGTGATAGCATAAGTTTTACTTTTTTAATCAACCGTACATTTTTAAAACTAACAAAACCATTTACTGTTTTTATGAAAATTGGCCTCCTCAATTCTTTTTCGCTATTTTTTAAGCTTTGCCAAAAACGTCCGACTTACTATTTACAATGCGGATTAATAAAAAATAAAGCAGTAACTAAAAAATTACGTTTACAATGAACAGAGACATAAGTGAAAGGAAAATTAAATTTTGCAATTAACTGAAAATGCAAAGCTGGAACGCGAGAGTCGGCAAACCAAGTGGTATTGAGAACACACAGCTTGCGTGCGAAGTGTTTGCCCTGCAACGAATCGCTTCGGTTATATTGCACGACAACACTTCCCATTTCCGCTGCATTTTTACCCACGAAACTGCACTCCGCATCGCGTGGCCAATATTGAGTACAAGCCGCATATTTGGCGGGAACCTTAAACGAAACTTCAGAGCTGTTGAAATACCGAAGCTATAAATAGAAACGAAATTGCGCTTGTCTAATATCGATCGTAATTTACATTGGAATTTATTGCATTTCTCGACATTAAAATATTTTTATAAACTATTGCTACATCTGAGTATCGATTCCTTTTTTCTCATACAGACAAAATAAAACAATGTATGTATCTTTTCCAAGGAAAATTTGTTTAACATGATTAAAGCTCCACGTATTCATATATCTACCTACCCCCTTACTTAGCATTATTCTCCATTCAATGCTAGAATATTATTTCGTGACAAAACTCCACTGACTTACAAGTTCTGAACGGAACTTCATTGAAGTTAACCAACTCGGACAGCCGTCTGCATGCAAAATGAGTCGTGAACTGTTCCACTGCCTTTACTGTAATAAGTTATATTGACCTCTCTGTCGCAAGGTGTAACAGTGTTAATACGAAAGTCATAGCTTTCAATGCCCATAATACTAGTTTAAAAAATAATAATAGGCTAATAATTTTAGACGCATTCGTTGGAGTAATCGATAAGCATTAAACCTGTGAATTGACCACCAATCACCATTATTAAATTGATAAAATTTTGATTTTAAAATACCTGTTATATGTATTTTACGTCCAAAACACCAATTACAATTACGATTTTTAGAACTGAAATTTTGATTCCATAATTCTTACAATGAATTTTTCCCTTTCTAACCTGAAATTATTATTATTTCCTTTTTAATTAAATAGTGTTAGACGATTTATATTGGAATTTCTGGAGAAAATTATAGACCTGAATAGAAACATCATATCCATAAAAAACAATGTAAACAATTTGCAAAAGATAATGCAGGAAAATGTTATTCTTGATTCATGTTATTTACAATCGCAGAACAAACCCATTAAATTTTCTTTCATCATTCTCAAGTACCAAATGATAAATAATTCATCATTCCCGCCTTACTTATCCTAAGTACGCCATATTTCACAGGCCTTTTCTTGGATGCGACATAAAATACAGCCGAAGTAATCCTATCTATCCATGATTTATCTCAAAGAAGGGTCAATATATAAGATTTCATATGTGATGTATCTATTCATCGTTTCATTTGCACATGTCTGAGGTACTCATCCCATTGTAATAATTATGTTCTACTTATCGCATGATTCGAGGACCGTTTGAATCTATGAAAAGAACAATCATAATGTATTGGAACACTTGATGGGTATACATTTTCTCATTTAATTAAGGAATCATATAACTTATGGACTTTGTACCACTTACTACTTTCTTAAATATCAAAGTAAACCAGCCATGATACAAATGGAAATACTTTCAAAATATACTCTACATATTTATTTGAAAAAGTATAATATACTGGAATAATCTGATCATCGTATTAAAAATCTAATAAGAAAACCAAACGTTCAAATCAAAAGGAAAATCAGACAATCGTATGAAATATGTTAGGCCCGGATTCACGATAATTTATTACAATAACACAGAAGTCAGTAAATAATGGGAAAGTGAAATATTCGTTAGAAAACTTCTTTGATTAATCTGAGCGAAAACGAAATTAACATCTTGAGTATTATTACGTAAGCTTTGTACTTTCAATCAAGGCAATTTATTTATTTTCCCAACAAACGAATAATAAAATTGGCAATATCGGCCGTAGTAATTAAGGGCGGCCTTTGTATTTAATATCGAAGATTGATGTTAGTGAGACAAAACGAGCTTATTTCCTATGTTAAATATACTTCGCGTTTAAATTACGGACATCACTACGTCCTTAATAATAATAATAAAATCCTAATAATATCTTAGAACAATTCCGCACACGGCTCTCTGATTCCAAATTACGCAATTTATTGCCCGTGCTATGGTAACCGGACAGCTAATATACTTACATATATGCATATTATATAATACTTATATAGATATTTTTATTACGACCAGACACAGAACAAACAAATGTTTGTCCTGGGTGGGAATCGAACCCACGACCTCCGGTTTCACAGTCAGGATCTCTAACCGCTCAACCACG
>DWQT01004719.1:0-10970 GCA_018244895.1 Myscelus amystis hages
TTTACCAATTACAGACACTCATGTTCACACAGAGACATTCGATGTGTACCCTGAGTGTACGGTTTATAGTGTCGTAGTCTGAACCGGCCTTTAGGTATTATTGTTAATACACAAGGTGGGTCCAATAGGCGCGCAGCGGCGAGGCAGCGCAGTGGCAGCGGCGCGGTGGCGTGACGCCGAAACACGCTAATTACGATATCGAGCGAGCGCTACCTGCCCATTACCGCCGCCCGCGCCGCCCGGCCGCCCGCGCCGCCCGCGCCGCCCGGCCTCAACGCTCCAGCTGCCTTCGGATGAGACTAGCATTGAATTTTAACACACATTTGAGAACAATACAGAATTAAATTTATCTGTAAGTAACTGAGCAATACATACGTACATACAGGAAACACAAATATTCAATTAAATACGTTATAGATGTAACTAAACCATTAATATTATTGATTGATATTAAAAATGATTAATTTTTGCTGACAGAATCAATTCTATACCTACGTTACTTCTTTACTACTTTATAGTAAGTAACAGACGCGTTGCTATTATATTTTCGAGGATTGAAAGTATCGCTTGTAACTGCACACAGATCCGTGACATCGATCTGACGGCTATTCGTGTACTGAATACAGTATATTAATTGAGACAATTAAGTTAGAATTAAATGGTGTTTAAGCAATTAGTTTTGTGTGGCGAGCGCTCGTGAGCGCCACATGCGTGATAGATCATATTCCGATCCGACAGCAGCCCGCGGGTGGTTATACAGACGGTGGTTAGAGTCAGTGGAAGGCAGCCTTAAAGTCCACATGCCACGTAATGCGAGAGAGCAGCTGTAGCCGGCGGCACGGGACGTGTAACGTTTGTATTGAGAAAAGCAAGTTTTACTATCAAAGTGACCGTCGCTGACTGAGGACCGTCAGTGTCAGTTACTTTAGTTAGGACGTATTATTAATGGGACTATTGGCATGAATCCCTACGGAGCTACCGAAAACATCTGTTATGGCTATTGTGACTAAGGCTAATGCCGTCAATCTTACTATTTCGTAGGCAGGGTACCTTAACGTTACGAAAAAAATGAAGGCTCAATTTAGTTTTAAAAACATTGTTATCGTTTTAATATGATATACCTTAAGTTTTATTCCTCCTGAGTTGTAGGTAGTCCAATAAAATTAGATTGTTTTGTTATTGGTATTCGTACATACGTGAACAAGATTGATGGAAGCGTGGCATCTCTTATCCCGGAAAAATTTAGAGTCGACTGAAAAATGTGAAACGTAGTAGCATTAGCGGCCGCAATTAAAGCTTCTATTTAATTCTACTGGCGACTTGTCGTGCAGGCGAGCCGCCGCTGCATTGTCATTCATTGTAGATTAAAACGAGCCGCTTGTGTTGACATCCGCGCGCCCGTCGCCCGTCGCCCGTCGCCCGTCGCCCGTCGCCCGTCGCCCGTCGCCCGTCGCCCGTCGCCCGTCGCCCGTCGCCCGACGCGCCGCTCGCTCCCAGGCGGATCCCGGCGATCGCCCTTGCGCAATAACTACAATCCAGTCGAATTAATTATCATGTCCCGAGCCGCTGTTTGTTCGCTATTTATTGCGAGGGTTGCCGTGTACAATTTTGAAATACCTTCCAAGCTATTCAAATGTACTGAGCAGTGAATTGGTTCCGGTTTTTTATTACTGACTGAACACAAACTGTTTCTACTCGTTTCTTATACAGGTTGAAGCTGCGAGTGAAGCTAGGCGAGCCAGGTATCGCGGTGAACCCGGCGTGTACGGGTCTGCGGCTGTATCGCTAATTGTCTCGTTAATGGCGACGGGCACGGCATGCCGCCATTACCGGCGGAGCGCACGGCGCGTATTTAAATCCTACGTTTATTTGCGCTGTGTGGTTAAAACGCCATTTAAATGAAAGCACTTAGAGGTATTTAGCTCGCGGATTTTATTTGATTAATGTACCTGTACAATATTCGAGCGCCGAGACCAATGGGCTTGTGTAAGAAACGTGCGGCTAGACGCGCGTGGGCCTTCTCTGGCGCGCCTGCAATATTTTTTAATAATTGATGCATTGTAACATATGTCAGCAATGTACGTCAATTTGAAGTCCTATTTTACACAAGAGTCGAAATTGTTTCCGGTATAATAAGTACTACACATATGACGCGATAGACATCTCGATCGATGCAAATCTCAGTAAAATCGGTTTCACCGCTCAAGGGGTATTTGGGGACTGATAAAGTATAGTTGAGCATAGGAATTTTAAGGAAAGTAATTTCGAATTCACAAACACACGTATCCGGCCAGCCTTGTCCGTTCGCGTTTCTCTGCGCATCTTAAAACCTAGCCTATAAAAAGACTTGCAGATTTCAATTGATCCGGAATATTTTCACTGCTTCAACAAACTCCAAATTTTATTTTAGTTTCTGGCGTAGCAACGCGCGCAGGGTACAGCTAGTAGTATATATCCCATTCTATAGTTTAATTCAAAATGAGTAAATTGCTTAGAAATAAAATCGTTGGCCGTCAATGATATGCAGGGGTTATAAAGCGCTAAACGGAACATATCAAACCAAACTTCAATATTCTCCAGTAGTTGTTCATAAACAAACACGTTTCCACCGAATCATACGCAAACAGTACTACCAGCGGCAAGCGATCACCGCAGCGGCCGGCGCCGGCGCCGCGGGCGGCGTCGCTCGCCCGAGCGCTTGTTTATTGCTAATGAAATGAGAATGGCAATCTGCAATAAACGCGCCACTATTTCAGAACAGGGCAGGGTGTGCAGTGGCGGACCGTGGATACGACTCAACTCTTCAGAAATTCACGCAATCAATAGAAAAACAAAGTTGGTATTATTAGTTAAAAGATTTCATGAATCGATCGCTTGTGACTTTTCTCACGCTTAAGGTTATAAATCGTTCAGAAGTGTAACAGTAATAATATATTACGTTTTATTGCACATGAAAAACTAGTGGCTAGCGAACAGTGTTCAGCTGTAGTGATCACGCGCCTCAGGAAACACTATTAGAGCGAGCGATATTTAAAGTTAAAAATTGTATACCTAGATTCTATACAATTTTCTATACTATAGAACACTGATAAATCAGAGAAATTATTGCAGATTTCAGCTCCATAATCCCACTGGGAGACTGAAATCTAGACTACCATCCAGAAATCTTAGAATTCACCTAAATGGGGTTTTGTTATATTTATAGTGAGTTTGTAAAAGAAACCAGTGGTAACATTCAATCTACGTCATGTTTTGCGACGTCAAGAAAGAACTCAAGTACATAGTTGCAATTTCAATGTCAATTTTTAGTCTCTGTACCCGGTGTACAACAGCCGCAATCACAACAATCAACATTTGAGTTACCATTTGGACATGTTCCAGTCGCTAGGCCGAGCACGGTTTTGTCATCGCGTTTAATTTCCAAGCGAGCAGAGAGCCGCGTGCAGCGGCGCCAAGTGTTCTTCAGTCCCGTGGGGAGTGTTGGTGGCGAGTGCGACGCGGCCCAGCTAGGGCTGCCACCTGCGCTTTAATAAAATATAACGATAACAAAAGTTAACCTCAATGAATAATACCGCCACGAGGAGATCGAAGCACACATACTGAGGTAGCAATATGCAGTGGACACAGTAAAGGAACTATAATAGATATGCTCAGACATAAACTGCATTAGTTTATTTATTTCTCTCGAAGATTGATAAATCAAGTGTTGATAAATTAAATGAAACAAATAAGTTAGACCAGACCAGAAAGCATTATACAATCAAATAATCATGTTCAGTATGTCTGTAATTTCACAATACGGTGCATCCTAAAGGTCTGATAATACTGTTAGTTTTTTAATGGTATCCACATTAGTATAAAGAAACATTGACTTTATATACAAGGGGCAACCTTGCGACAGTGTGGATGAGAAGGCGTGGAGAGCCTTAAGCGTGTCCGTCCGCTAATGAGTGGAGCCGCGGCTGGTCCGTCGCCAGCGCTTTGTTTTAAACTAACAAGAGATGCCCCAAAAGTATTCCCCGGCACTTTATAAGGCGACGACTTAAAGTTTATTTGTAAACTAAAGAGAGTAAATAAACCGCTGACAATACCTTTCTATCAATTTGAGATACTATTTAAACATCTTAATGTCAGTAGCGCTGATTGAATTCAAATTCAAATTATGTATTCATTATTAGATTATACATACATTCAATGAAGGTTATGTTTTAGTTATCTGTCGGGGAGAAAAAAGCCGACGAAAAAATCTCCCAGCACTGTTTTAAATATCAAAAAATATCTCATGATAATTATGTAAACAAGTACGGAGACTCATTTAGCAGTTGGCTAAATACAGATATTGATACATAACTTCTTAGGTTCACTGTTGTAAGAACCATTTTACGCGTATTTTTAGTGAAAGTGACGCTCACTAAAAACCGTAAAACAACTTGTAGGCGTAGAGCTGTTATCAGTTACATACACTTTTCATATCAACGCCTACCGTCCATAAATGACAGGTTTAAGATAATCAGCAATTAGCAACATAGTGTACAGTCAAGAACCCACTGTGAAAGATGGAACGTTCTATTTAGGTGGACATATTAAATATGTATATTAAACTATCGAACCAGTCGCGCCTTGGTCCGCGTGCAATCAAAACTATATTTGGTGATCTGAGGATCCGAAGAAAACAGCGGGAAATCTTTGGAATCAAAAGGACGTCAACAAGTTAATGGGTGTAACATCGTACGAATCGAGAAATCTCTCGAATCGAGAAATATGTGAAATTTCACTGTCTTATTATGATTGTATATAAAAACATTACAAACCAAATAGATACCGTTAACACAATGTTGTTGATGCCCGCTGCTGTGTAAACGGACCACTGCTACGTTATATTCGCTATTGCTTGCCCGTTATTCAATGAACCGAGCACGTACCCGCGCTCGGCGCGAGCCGTACACCTGCGTGTGTAGGCTCGGGGACGACCGCGCTAAACTCAGATGGAAGTAACTTATTCATCTTTACAGTGACAGCCCGTAGCCGTAAATATTACATTTGCAACTAATAAATTCTCGTGATTTCATTCGCATTATTTTCACTCAACATTGCAATCTGTTTTAATATCATTTGTAATAATCATGTCAGTTCTACAAAATCAAAGAAGGTAATAATTCGATTACATCTTATTTATGTTTGTTGCTTTTAACCTTAAACGTAATTAATAGTTTACAAACGTTACAGCATAGTGTCATAGACGGAATAAATATGTTTATTTTTTCATATCATTCATAAAAAAATGCGAGTATTATTTACTTTTATAAACTAAGTGAAAATGCGTTGTAGTAGTAGTAATTGTCGTAACGACTGCTTGTGCGCCGGCAACTGGCGCAAGTGTTGTCACACTCCGGAGAGAACGTTCGTTAGTCTCTTCTCCGAATTATTGAACACGTTCCGAAATTATCTCACAGATGAATCGACCGGTAGCCGTTTCTCCCAGAAGTCGTGTAGCTTCGCGACGTACCCAAAACTGCCGTCATCCCGGCCGGACACAGTCGAAACATTGTAAATATATAGTGGCTACAATGACTGGAAGTAATAAACGCGTCGCTAGTATGCTGTGTACGTGAATGAAGTAGCGAACGAACATTTCTTCGCGTCCCCGGCGGCTCCGGGAAGCGTACAGTTTTTCTACTATAAAGTGCAGATCACCATATCGATGCGTTCCCATCTCGTTTACACAGCGAGTCGTCGTATAGGCTCTTGGTGACGCCGTTTTCCAGGGAACTCAGAGCTTATTGAAATTGTGTACGTAATATTCGTTGTTTATGGACAACTAGAGGCGCCCGCGGCTTCGTCCGCGTTAAATTCGGAGTAAAACAATTTCCCTTTCCCTATACCGTGAAAAATTCCTGCTATCTTTGGAATAACCAAGTTCATACTTATTGCCATTAAATAATTCTGAGATTCTGAAATTCATTAATTCTGTGGTTATCGGTCATGTGGTATGCTACTTTTATCTAAAGATATAGGCAATGTTAACAATATGTATGTATAGGTATAACAAATAGCCGTGGACAGCACGAAAATATTGAAATTGAACTCACAAGCCGCGGGTCCGCAGTCAGAGGTAAATAACCACTATATCGACGGGGTGGTCTAACTATCAATAATATCGGTTATCTAAAAGCGTGTACAAGATCTATAACAAATACTCAACTTGATATCTAAATATATTGTCTTCAAGTTGACCTGCATTACGTAGAGAGCTCAACTGTAACAGCGAAGTAACCTGGAAAATGTTTTAAACATCTTCGTTACAAAAAAGATATATTGTACAGTACAGGGATTGCAACACTTCGGTTTTATTAGATCACTTCCTGCGCCGCGCGGCGTCGCTCCGCAGCAATACTCGTATGCCGCAGCAAAAACTGGAATCCGTCTCGATCCTTCAGCCGCAGAAAATATATCTCGAGACAGCGATGGAATGTCTTATGGCCGTGGAGAAGTTGCCTTTTTATTGAGTTTCTCTTATAAAACGTGGCCTCTGCGGGTTTTCGAACGATCTCTGATCTAGATCGTAACAAAATATTTACTGAATTACTTCACAATTAATCCTGTAAACTGTACCTGAAGTCTGAGTCGATGGCTTCATTAAGTCGGAGACCGCGAGACGTGTGTTTCGGTTTGGTTTGTTTAGCGTCATGACGGGCTTCCAAGAAGTCGCCGCTAATTATTACTCGTAAAGTTATGTTTCGAAATTCTCACCGGCAACGAGTTTCGTCATACATAAACGATTCATCAAGTTTTTCCCTTGCGTCAAAGAAGTGCTTTATCACAGAAATGAGATCGTATTACTGCGAGATAACGATACCCGGCCGCGAGAGGCCGCGCCAGGCTGCGCTAGGCCGAGCGCGACGCGGCCCGCCGCTCCCGGCGCCATTTGAATACAATGTTTATTGGTATTTCCACCATAACCGCCATCAATAATTCATTGGGCGATGTTCTCGCGCTCACACGCGCAAAAAGCAGATACATCTCGCGAACTCGCCGGACCCGAACAGATGTTTTATTAATATGACGTCGCCGATACATACGTTGCTATTAGAAATACATATAGATGGCTCTCGTTGATAGCTTGCCGCGGAGACATCCCGCCAACGGCGCTGCGCCGCCGACGTGCTCGCGCCAGAAGATCAATATTCGAGGGTTTTAACACTAACAGAACTCACTGTTAATTCGCAGCTTAATACTGTAATTTGTAATCCACTAACGAAATATTTCTAAGTTGCAATATAGGTCATTAATTGGGCCGCATTTAAAACAAATACATAACGCAATGAAATACCCTAATTTAGTAGGTACGAGTACATAGAAATATTTGATAACAAAGTTTATTTGGCGAAGAAGGGTGCCCGGTGGGTTTATCCATCGATTACCATTATTATTGAAGTTCTTTTTTTAATTTAGTTCAAAGTTTCATTCCTATGTACCCATTTCAATCCCCATTCTTTTGAGAGCTACAAAACAAAATTTTATAAATATCTATCTTTGCACTTACTTTCCAACAAACTGCAACTGATTAAATATTCATTACATTTAAAGCAGATTTTTATCGAAACTCACATGTTTATGTGAAGAAACATTCGAAAGCAATTGTAATAGCAAATGTGCTTGTATACTTTCTTCTCTCTCATGGAAATGTTGCCCTCAACCGAAATGATACGTTAAATCACTTAGAAGTCCATTGCTTGCTATGAGAACTAACGCGAAGTCATATTGAGCATAAAACTAGTGATGTATTTATTCATACTGATGATCAAAAGATATCCTACCGAGCCATTTGTTTTGTAGTATGATGGTCCTATAATGCGCTGTTTGTAGGGAGCGCTTATCTGCGCTATTACCCGCCTTTTATCATGCTACAACCCATAGACAAACACGCCATTGTTCCGCCATAGACAAACTGAACTGTCTGCTTAATCGGCTATTCGCTTACAATCGAGGAGAATAGTTTTGATTTTACAACGTTTTAAGTCATGAGTTCGAAGAGTCTTGGATCCATTACAGTCTTTAATTGAATATGTTTATACAATTCACCAATGGGAATAATGACCGAATGACAGGACGTTTTGCGCTTTAATTAAAAAATTAAGGCCCATTTATATACTCGGTGACGTTCTAATTGGGACGACGTTCCTTATTAATTTGCCTTGCGTTGCCTCAAATACAAACTTCATTCGTAGTTGCCAGGAACGTTTAAAATATGAAAGCCAAGTATATAAATGTTACACTGATAAACTAGACAGATTTTAATTATTCGGACGAGTTTATAAGGCTCATTAATATTCAACAGACTAACATTTTCACGTGATGTAAATTAAGTTGTAAAATTCATCGATAAGTTTAATATTTTAATAGAAATTATCTTCGAGGTCCGTTGCGAATTGCGCAGTATTAATATTCGATGATTGCGCAGTATTAATATTCGGTGTTTGTGCGCCGAGTGAGTTGAACTTCACGAGCTCTTAATATTAATCGTTTCTATTTACTGTTGTGTAGTGAAGATAAGAAATACAGCTTGCGCTTTAGAATTATTACAAGTCCGGGCAGATGCTCCGATGCGCCGCCGCTCCACGCTTCCTGCTTTGTTTTACTGTTAATCTCCCGAGCCCACGATCCTGGCCGCCATTCTCGCCGTGACTCGGACAAATCGCTCCACAGACTCTTTTGTCCAGAGAACTCCTTTATAATCTGTGACATATTCGGTGTTACAAATGGCACTCGGTAATCCGCCATTCTTAATTCGAGTGATGACAAATATGGCGTCTCTTGTCAAACCAACGCGCCCACGCAACGCTTTGTGCGCGTAAAGCAGAGGGAGGTTCAATACGGATAATTGTTTCGTTGTTTGAATACCGTTTGGTAGTTAGCGACGAAGTAGCTGAAAAGACGGATCAGCATTCACACTACACAGTGTTGAGTGCATGTTACACTGTAACACCGTATACGATATTTTACAAACATCTACCCTAAATATATCTATTTGGTATAAACAATGTTACGTTTCTTAACACTTACATGTATTTCCTAACATTGACACAACACTTACATCAATCGTCATATTTACATAGTAGTATTTTATTATTATTACGCATAAACATCTTCTAAAATTTTACATTACAATCACAACATGTTCCAGAGCCTCGTCAGCGTCGAGAAAGCGGATTCTAGTTAATTTATCTGGTCATAGACAAACAAGATAAATTATGCTTCCTATAAAATTATACATTTGAATGGCTGTAATTATATTGAATTGACGGCAGCTCATCTATGAAGTTTAATTTAAAACGATTTGGGGCACAAAGAGAGTGTGTGAACACATTCGATAGGCGCGCGGCGCGCGGCGGCCGGCGGGGATTAGAGTCGATTCAGCGATCAAACACGCGGCCAACCTGTGAGCCGTTGATTAATGATTCCTCTTGCCGCAGTCTATAAAACAACAGTTGGTCAACAATCATTCACGTACGTATATGAATTGTATCAAAACAACAATATAATGTTTTAAGTCCCAATTTGTGTCAAGAGTAAGTGACCGTGTCCTAAATATTTTTTGTTCACATAATTACCTCTAAAGCAACAAAAATATAAACATAAACCGGCCACCGGCTGTCTTCAAGAAAGAACCTTTTTGCATCATCTACTCTCACTAGTTTCACTGTTAGATACAGATCTCCTATTAAAGCTATGATTTGCCGGCTAGTCAATTTGACAGTCGTACACGGGTCTAGAAAGTAGCGTGGCGAACTAAGATGTACAGATTGCGTTGCGATGTTTTCCTGCCCCGTTATAATGAGTCATTTCTAATCTTGCGCAGTGAGGGCCTGGCGGTGAGGAGAATGGAGCATGTTCGTAAACTTGACATACTGTTATCTTAAGGCATGTTGTAACTGGTCGCTCCCAACAAATTGTGCTTACTAATTAATTTCGGTCTTCGGTAACCATACGCTTTCGGTTCATTAAATACACCGATTAATTGTGTTTCGAGTTGGTACCCCTCGCGACCAAATCGGAGTGACGAGTTTGGAGTGCTCGGAACCTGTCAGCATCAATTTTGTTCATGATATCAAACAGAATGTTGGGGTGACAGGGATCGGGGCAACCCGCCAGCGGCGTCGATAGCAAAACGCCTCTTCACTACCAATTATGTAAACAATGATTAGAAAATTGTAATCACTTCGTACATATTGAAGAAGCAATTATTTGTGACGCGATATTACGAATTTATTTAAAATGCGAACTAATTTATCTTTGGCGAGAGCTGTTCCGTGTCCCGTGGTCGGACATTCGAGCGTGTTGGCTTTTAGCTCTGTGCCCTTTGTCCTCTACCAACGTGAGGGAAGAAATTGATATAAGGAAGAAATAAGTAGAACGATGAATGAACGAAAACAATGTTCTTGTTTGAGAAACGCCGGAGCGTACTGGCGGGCGCGGCGGCGCGGGGAAATGTTGCTTCGCGTCACCGGAGCCGTTCACGAGTTAATTAAAATCACAAAGCATCGGCTTTTAGTTTGGAGATCTGTATCTTAAAAGCTTTGATTGCGTTCCGTCGCTTTTTTATTTACATCGCAGATAGAGAAATATAAAAACGTAGAGTGCAGCGCTCGCTGCGGCCGCGCTATTGTTTTTGGATGTTTTGTGGCGCGTTCGTTGTGAGCGATCCTCGCCGATGGAACGCTTTCGTAACATGACAACATGAGATGCGATTTTAAGAGCACGATAGCCGAATCGAGCGGCGGCCGGCGTCGGCGACCAGCGCGTTGTTGTGTTAACACGTTCATCGACGGTATTAATATGAAATACAGAATACAGAATCGGCCAGCAGATACCCTGGGCTAGGGTCTCTACTACTGTGGACTACTACTACTACTTGGACTGGCCTCATGGTCGAGCGGTTAGAGACCCTGACTGTGAAACCGGAGGTCGTG
>DWQT01004720.1:0-10970 GCA_018244895.1 Myscelus amystis hages
CACGCCACAAAAGCCCGGGTGAAGCTGTAGAGGCCACTAAGGTCAACAGCAAAACGTCAATTAGGAAAAAAAAAAATGTCGTAAAATTGCATTATTTATAAAACTTCTTTGTACATATATTTTGAGGTGTAAATAAACGTTTTATTAGAAGAAAACCATACCAGAAGATGCTAAATAGTCCCTGATTGACCTTTTAATAAATTGAACATGGAACTAAAGAGGAATCCACAAACCCGTTGTTCGTCTCTTTTACAAATATTCCTCAGGTGAGGAGTACCTATTGAGAAGACAACCTGTTAACTGCACGTTATAAATAATATTTTTTTGTAGTTGAAAGAGCGAATAGTGGAAACAGAGTTAGTTGGTACGTCGATCGAAGAGTGAATTATCAATGTCTCGCTCGACGCAAAGTTTGTTCAGACGCCGAAAGCCACCTTTTTGATACGAGAAAAAATTGTAAAAAACGATCTGAGAACCGAAAACATCCTGTCCTTCCATTCAACGACTTTTTCAGTTCCCCGGCAATAACGATTGCGCGTTAATGATTGATTACATTATGTTGTTTACTTACGATTTTTGTCACGTCACTCTTCGGCCGGAGGACGCTGGAATGTAAAAAGGCATGTTTTATCTTTACGTCTCAGTTCACGATCACACCAAAGACATAAATCTTTTGCTTTAAATCGTGGACACTTAATGGTTCTCATCGAGCGGGGCATTCAGCCTATTGTGTTCTATTATCTCGACTCCTACTAATTGAGTCATCCCACACCAATGTCTGCATTGTTTGCAAAAGTTAACCATAACTAAGCCGCAGAGCGCTCGGCTGTGTGGGTGGTATTCTCCTCATTCCATTATATTAAGATGTACATTGTTCTCTAGATAAGTTCGACCATTTGTTTTTATTGCAATCGCCATAAGTGAAAACAATAACACTAAAAGGAAACATGAATATGTGATATCACGTGCATTTATTACGTCGGCATTACGAGTCTGAAACATCCTGTATCATTGTTATGAATGACGAAAGCAATGACATAATACACTGATTCGTGGTACTAACTGTTTATACATAACTTATAATAACTATATATTTATTATTCATTTACGCATTCAAAGAAAGTTGAGATTTTTTTTTGTTTAACTGAATGTTTATCATCAGTAAAAATGGAAAGGGTGGACGCATACCCTAGAAGCTGTCGACGATCTTAGTAATATAGTTTTAAATAATAATTATTAATTAGATGCGAATGCTGCGCATTAAAACGCTTCTACTCGTCAGTACAAGGGCTGAGGGTGCGCCCTACCAGCGAAGGGCGTACAGATTGATCGCGTTGACGGCTGCCATCGACCACCCACGACGAAGGAAATTACGGAGCTGATGCAACTACGTCAGCGATTGTGAGCCTTTCAAACGTATTATTGGGTTATTCAGTTACACTGTGGCGTTTTGTGTAATGGCGTTGTTATGCAAATCGCCACCGATCGATTGCGATGTTCCTTTGTTGTGCTCCATTTGCTATTTCGTTGCCGAATTTATTCCCCTGTTAACTGTAAAACTCTTTGCTTGCTAATGTCACGAAACCTGATATGTACTTAGTAAATAAAACCTTAGTATATATAACGCCAAATTTATCGATCTAATCTAAAATCCTACTATACGTGTGTGTTTACGTAACAAGAACTGTATTTACTAACCGGTTATTAATACGAGTATATGCTATATCTATAATATGTAATATCTATATTTTGTTTAAGGCACATTACGAGTACATTGACTTGTGAAACAAGTGAATCTGATTTAACACCATATACATGCTCGTAATATAATGTAATATATCTCTATAACGAGTTTCGTTCGAATTCTTGCGCACCTCGATGTCACTTAGATACGATCAGTTCCCAGTCAGCTGTACAATTTGTTGACCCGAAGAAATATTTCGTAAAGCAATTGTTTTGGATTTCGAGTACACGCAAAGATCTTTAAATGTTTATGTATTCCAATTCAATCTGGTGCTGTACCATTTATTCTTGCATATTGATATTTGAAGGTAAGGAGGGAATCATGCACGCGCCAGCTTATTCTCCATGTGAATCTTCAGTAGTAGCTACCGTCTCGTATTAAGGCTGCTCTACGTTACCTTATATCATTGAAAACGCATTGCCTTCTATTGTCTGAAGGCAGCAGTTCTGTACACATTTCTACAACGGTACGCATTTCAATCATGTGAACATTTTACACCAGTAAGTTGCTTCAATTTTACCAGCACAAGTAGGAAATATAATAGCAATCTGCTCGTGTCTTTATCGCCCACGTACCTTGTTTAGTCTTTGCGCTTTGGTAAGCTATAGAATTCATAATTGTGATTTCATAGGATTGGGACGCAACTATTACAGTCAATGAAAAGATTGAGATTTTTAAAATAAGTTATATTAACAGACTCATATGTATATATCGTGTATTATATTTATAAGAAAATGATAAGTTATGTTATATAATATCTGAATTTAAATTAATTCAGAGACTATGATGAAATAAACAGTCACATTTGTTATCCTAATCAAGTTGTCGCTATAAATCAATTTTATTAATTTTAACAATGTTTGTGTGGTGTTTATTTTAATATTGTAGACATTTTGAAATTAATTCAATTGGAATTCGGTAAAATTTTGCTAATGCTAATTTGCGAGTATGTAAACAACAGATCCGGTTATTTAATAAATCATTATTTAATTCTACTTGTAAAATCGAAACATTAAACTGTTAAAACATAACCCCATTGAAATAGTAACAGTTTAAAAGAATCTACTTACTCGCAACGGTTTCATGATTGCTCTTCTCGGGAAAGCGTACTTCCTGCACAATAAAGCGCGAGTTCCAACTATTCTAAGGACCTATTTACAATAATGTATGCAATTTTACATCATGCAACCTCGCTACCTCACGACTTCAAAAAACGCCGCAGGACTTCCTAGATTTAGCTCCAAAGTACTGGTCGCGTTTCTGCTCCTCAATGTTTTCTTCGACATGTACTTTTCTTTCCATTTATGTCTACCTCAGTTCACTCAATTCTAATGACGATGCCAGTCACGTGGTCTTTTTCCTAGCTTCACCCTACACATTGTATACTAAAAATCCATGGCTCCATAGCAACATTTTATTTATGTTATACTTGTTAGGCACCAATTGTGTTTAATTTTAATACTAAAATCATTTTACATTCAAGCTCATACAGTAATTAAATCGTTTGTGGTTTGTGATTTATTTGCTATGAGTTCGTTCAGAAATTTCATACTATATCAGTATAAAATATACACGTATAATGTAAAACTTGTTATTATTTAACACGAGTAATAGGCATTTTCTAGAAAGGCGTGCTGCATTATTAGACTACAACTCACTTATCAGCAGGTGAGTTCATAGAGAAATATCAGCCTATTTTACAATAATTAATAAAAAAAAACTTTCTAATTACATTTAATAGAAAAGTTATAAAAGAAAGCACATATTATAAAACGGTATTCTTTTCTTGATTTTTACAAAATTATATTTTCAATTATTGTTTGCCATATAATACGAAAATCATAACTTTTTAAATTGGTTTGTCTGCAATTAGAAGTTTAATCTTTGGCCTAGAATAAATATTATGGCGATACCGCACTCAGTAATGGCCGCTCACGTACGTTACTATCCTTTCCTGCCATTAGAATCCTTAATTGCTCTAGGATTGGTTATGTTACTCTCTTTTATGGTAAAGCGGCCAAACTTAATTGTTTTTATGAGCGTCTGTTTTTTGAGCTTTGAATTATTAGTTTTGTAACAGAGGCGCAGGTGGTCTATCATTAGTGAGGTTTGGTTTGTCTACGGCATTTTTATAGGCTCTAATGACTAATTAAATTGCTTAATAATTAATTCCAGCTCCCCGTAAGGTCAAGGAATCGAAGAGAAATTGAGATACTGTATACTGTACGAGAATAAAGAAATGACGATCGAAATCACCGAAACTTATGTAGATCGACATGTTTGGCGCACAAATGAGAACACACTGAGCTTACACACAGCATTCGTATTGCCACCGTGCGATTCGAAATGTCATTAAATGACGCCGGTAGCGGTACCCTTTGTTTCAGCGGCGAGAAACTACCGCTGTAAAACAGGCCTTACAGACAATGGCGGCGTAAATATTTACAATTTGCAGCTGAAATACTAACAGTATTGAAGCCTTCGTTTTACTGTCACGAGCAAATTTGCAACATACAGTTATGCTACGTTACGTGTATACTTTGTATATTTCATATATGCAAATAATGTAGGAAAGACTCATATAATATGTATAATACCTAGTAGCTATTATATAATACATAGGAGCAGTAGTAATCTATTCTACTCCATAACTCTACTGCCAGCTCGTACAAGTTGCATATTCTAAAATAAATATGTAGTGAATAAGTGTTAGTAACATGTTATTGTTAGGGAATACCAAAAAATGCCATTTACCTAACTTTAAGAAAAACATATATTTCATGCTATTAAATATAAAACGATGGCTAAAAATAAAAAAAAATATATTTCTACGTCTTATTAGCTAATACCGTCAGTAGAGATTTGTTTATTATAAATATGATAAATCATACGACATAGAGTCATAAACTACTCTAAACTCTAGTATTACATGAATTATCCGAGCCAGTCGTATATCATTTTTAGCGAATGATTGGTGAGATAGGTGCCTATTAATATTCAATATTATTGAACAGAAGTGTCAAAACACTTTATGAATTTATGTGAGCCGAGCCTTAGCAGTTAGAGGCGAGGCTTACAGATATCTCGTCCCATGACTTTACTGCGTAATCGGATTAGAAAATTGGCGTGATTAGGTCAAGCAGGCCCATAAAGTTAGTGAGTAGTTGGCGCGTTGGAGCGGCGCGCGGGCCAGCGCGTGTCACTCGCCGCGATTCCTGCAATAACAATCCCGAGCGATTACTCTATCCGGTGAGTCCGGTGACGGAGTAAAGTATCGCTAGTTGATTATTGTGTTTATTTGCGCGTGGCGTGTGTTGGTGCGGCGTGTGTGTGTGCATGCGTGCAAGCGGTAGTGGCCCACCCAGCGCGCGGCCACACAAGGCGCCCACCCACGTGGCAGGGGCGCCGCGGCCGCGGCCCGCTCTCCGCCGCCGTCGAGCCGTCTTCTGCTAAACGCTACCGTCGCTGAACATCGATATCCCCTGATTGACATGTGCCAGTCCCGGCTGCGATCGATCTGATCGACATCGCCCCATATGAATCGTTGGTATTTTTATATTGGAAACTTGGAATGTTTCGCCTCATTATATTCGTCCGTAAATTACATAAAAATAAATGTTATTTTTGACATCAAGATTTACCATTTTATTGGGTAGTAATAGGAAATGAAATTGCTTTAACCGCAGTAATTATTACCCATATCAACTAATGACAAGTAAATGTATAGTTCAAATTACGTAATCATCTATTATTATTTTCTTTTTTAAATAATCTTAAAAACTTATAGAGGATTTCCTGCTATTAATTCAGTACGCTGAGGGTCTTAGGCTACATTAAATGACATTACGACAATAGAGCTTCCAATAACATTCACGTTTTGTTATTATAAATTTCTTTTTATATTTTTGATTTAGATTGCTTTCGTAATTTAGTTACTAGAACTTAACGCGTTAAAGATTCACGGAACATTGCCTGACATATTAACAAATATGTAAACATCGCAAGCCATCCGTGGCTGTGACACTCCTGGCGCGCGCGTGCGCTGCCGAATTTTGCCAGCGACTCCGGCGCCGCAGCTTTGAACGACTTTGATTTATCTATTATCGTCCTTATACCAGCAATACTACAACACACTGTTGCTTGACTCGTTCTAAATCACACATCTTGACAATTGATGCCCTTAATTAACTTCATTTTTAAAACGACGTAGTGTACATTTAGCGTTTTAGAAAGCAACGAATAATCACGATTGCGTCTTCACCCGAGATGTAAAAACAATATCACAGTTACGAGTATCTCGCTGGAAATGTTGATGATGGACGTGACAAAAGAAATTAACGGTCTGCGTTGGTTAATGCATTAAACATTGAACCAAACGCAATGTTACCGTCTTCACAACACACGTAAACAAATACCGCTTAGTGAGGTACGTACGTACTTCTAGCTAACACTAGTAAGCTGTTTAAAGACACTTTAATAGAACTTATTCATCCTTGCTTTAAATTATGTACATACGAACAACATTTATTGGATTTGTTCCAATAATTAATCATATAAATTTGTAAGGAATGCAAAATAAATTTGTTGGGAAGCTGTTTTTCAATCTTTCTCTATCAATTCACGTGAATTTATGACAGGCATGAGAAGACAAAAACGCACAATCGTAAAAATAGGTATCGAATTACTCTTCAATAATATTAAAATCAGATGTGGGCATTAAATAACTAATACATTTTTGAGACATCTAAGATTTCAGCAGTACAAATTAGTCACAATTTATATATTCCATATGTAACTAAAATATATAGCTATAAGAACAATGTCTACATATTTACACGTATTTTGAGCCACAAATGGTTAAAAAGAAATCATTCGTCTCAGTTGCTGAGATAGCAAAATTATAATATTATGTCAATTGGGTAACTTTGACCATTAATTGAATTTTTAATAAAATTCAATAATCTTCTTTTGTCTTTATTAATAATAAACAAGGGATATTTTAACAACATGTAGATACAAAGTTTGTTCGTTCCAGTTATAATTTGAAAGTGGAATTCGTAATGTGTTGCCTTTCTGTAAAACTATAAAGAAAGACTTAATATCGTGTCATTATGTACTTTGCGCAGCATTTCTACTGTCCATTAGATTGTATGGGATGTAATTACTTGGAGCACTAAAAATATATCTGAATTACAAATAATTAGGTAATAATTTAAGCACAACATTTACTTAATATCAAAACTTTTTGTCCATCTTGTTCATACGTACATGTATATACTACAAAAAAACAAAATACTAAAGAGGCGATTATGCTTTTATTTACAATTCTTGCACTTTTTTTAAAAGAAATTAAAAGTGTTTGTTTATTGAACTAATAAAATGTTTATTGAACTAAGAATATCTTCACATAAGCTTGCATCAAGTAGTAATGTCGCGGAGAGTGAAATTAAACATACTTTTCTAAATGAATACGGTCCTATATTAAAAAAAAATCAAAGTAACATAAGAGATTGCGGCTCGTCCTGAACTATTTTGGTGAAATTTTAAAATTATTGGTTACTTCTGCCTTTTTTTACCCCGCCGGTACTAATCGATGTCGGTATTAACGGGCAGACGGTAATAGAGCCCGTCGCCACGTAATCACCACGTCTCCTGATATATAATGTATTATTGATATCGCGTCATAGATCAGTCTGACTCACCGACCCCAGCTCCCCAATAATATTGCTTAAGAGTTAATGTGTCTAGTTAATGTCGATTTCTGTAAGTTTAATATATCCAATATTACTACTTAAGCTAGTTCTTAACTTATTTTCCTTTTCTGATTCACGGTTAAAGTTATTCGTTAGCGGGAGCGCCAAAGTTAGTTAAGTAATGCAGACGTCTGATACCATATTCTGTCATGTAATAATCACACAAATTAAAAGTATAAACGGTTTGTTACCATCAGAATTGTACGTTGAAATAAAATGTTACATTATACATGATCTTTGAGAGCTGCTAACATTGTAGGCTTTAAACTCGTATAAGGTTGTTTACAAAGCAGAGCGGTGCCTTTTATTTCGCCGCCGCTAAAAAACGAAAGGCGTGTCCAATCATACTGCCATCAATTTGCGTCACACTTATAGAGACATTTTAGCGGAGCCGCCCGTTCCAGAGGTGGAATTGATTTGAGACGCATTTCCGGAGATTTTTTTAACGCTTACCCTACTTGTAGCTTACTGCTTTACCGCACACTCAAGCAAACAAGCTCAGCAGTGAAGTACCGATTATAAATAAGTACTTAAAGTATTCAGTCACACGTGTTTGATTGGATTCAAATCCATTTTTATAAAATTATTTAATATTTCACTCACAGTGAATTGTATTTAATATAATGTATACTAAGGATTAAGCAAGTTTCAGAATATTATATGAACCCATATGCCGTAAGCTCGAAACCCTTTTTCTAATTTTTTAAACATTTATGCGGTAAGTATTCGAATAGAGCGGTGTGACACATGACGTTATGAATAAATTCAGAAAGATCACACGGAGGCAACCGAAACAGAGTAATCTGTCACTCAATTGAGTCCTAAAGGTGAAATATAAAGAGTAAAGGCAACGGCTGCCGTACCTAATAATAACCGACAAGGGTCACTGTGACATTTGCTCGACCCTTCAACACAAACGTGTCATTACAACCAATAAAATGCCTAAAGGTCATAATCACCGCAAATGACACGCACACACACACAAACATATATAAATATGATAAATTATTTCTTCGAGTAAAAGATTTCAACGCGTCGCTGAATTAATATTTGCATTCGTAACGTAAATCGCAAGCTACGATTACAAACGTTACAATAGTAATAACATGAAAACGACCACACTGGTCCTTTTAAGACGGTAAAATCTTGATGTGTTCATTTAAGCACTTGTTTGGCCGTACGTACGTATGAAGCGGTTACTGCCTTTTAGTAACCGCCGCGTTTTGCTAGACGTAACATTATGTACTCTCATACATTACAGACATTATCTCCGTTGCCGACTTGTCACAATTACAACCATCGCCGTGTAATTATTCTGTATAACAGTGAAGCAGTGGTAAATGCATAAAGAGATATTATTAATCACAAAATGTCGTAAGTACCTACTTGTTAGTGTGAACTCTATGACTAAGGAGTGGGTTAGCGTCAGAGCCGGATTGATGATATCAATATGCAATTTTGAAATGTTTCAAATAAATAAAAAAGGGGTAAAATATGCGCCTTGTATTTGATTAAGATGCGTTAAAATAATAATATTGACAGTGAAAAACATTACTTTATGAGAGATTTACAAATGTTCTAAAACAAATGAAAAGTTAACGACGGCCCTGTTTGAAGAGCGAGGTCGCAGCGAGAGGAAATTAAGTTATTACTCGAAACGGCCAGCGTTATTTAATTAATGCGCGGCTGGAATGACACAATGGCCCAATTGTTTGACGAGTGCCGAGTCAGCTTCATCGTTAGTCGCACTCAATTGAATCGGAATAGAGGATATTATACTTTATTTTTAACATAACATGCTACTTATTGTTAACTTGTTTTAAACTTAAATGCGTCGATACTTTTATCAGTCTTCTGTAATGGACACAGACAAAAGTCGAAGTCATTTACGCCATCAGTCCTTGCTAATAAGCATTATTCTTTTCGAGATTAGGCGAGGTTTAAAGAATACACTAAAATATTCAATTGCAGTATTCGAGGCAAGCAGAACTTTATCTTAGCGAAACACATTAGATGGTGACTGGCGCCGCCTACTGCAATTGTGAATTAAAACTATAAACTATAAAAATCTCCTCACTTAAAATAGGCTTTATTTGTATTGATATTAAGAACACAAAGTAATCCAAAAAATCATTAAAGAAACAATACATCTACCGGTGTTATGGGAAAAAAATGTAATTATTTAATTAAGTTTTGTCAAACATTTATCAATATTGCGAATATGTTCTAAGTGTAAGGGCACACTAATGAATGAATTTAATGATTTTGCCTAGACATAATATGTAGTATCGATCAGTGTTAAGAGATGCATCACGTCGCTATGGCAACGGCTTGCCGGCCATCTTGCCCGGCTTTTTGTGTCCGGGACCACCCAGCACGACTCGCCGCATTATTTTATTATACAATAAACAAATTTATTGCTTCATATGTCTATTTATGTTTTTATTTATAAGCGCTCTGTGTAGCTTTACTCGGACATATTTTAGTAATCCTCTGCCATTTAGAATACAAATTAATTCAAATATTTTTCACATAATATGTACAAATGTTAAGTGCTTTTATTTTTCGTAAAATATCATTTAACTAGTTCATTGAAAGAGTGCAACAAAAAAATTCTAACTTGATAATGATTAAGGTAATACATAACGTTAATGTCGTACTCCACCAATACATCTACCACAGAGATATAAAGTACCCTATATAGAGCCTTTAACCTTGCGTAATATACAGAGTTCCACTTGTAACATTTTCCGCTGCGTCTAATGCTTCGCATTTATCAATGTGTTACGAAATCACTCAGTAAATAGCTGCTGTAATTGTAAATAGAAAACATGTACATTAATTATGTTGGACTAGCAATTCTATGGCTCGTAAATAAATTATTTATGGCCTGTTTAATGTATAATCTGTTTTAAACCTATAAAGTCAGCTGTATAATCAAACTATTGGCACAAACACGTTAAGCGCTCAACACACATTTCAGTTTTAATTAAGTTTGATACAAAAAATACATTTGGTTTGCCATAAAAGGAAGATATCGGAGGATCTCACATTATAAATGCAGCCGTAGGGAAACCATGCGTCATTGATTTGATACAATCGTACGATATCCCTATTATGTATATTTATATATAAACGTACAGGTACATATGTATATACAGATATACAGATATACATAGCTCCTGTAGCATCTCGGTTCTTTTTAATTGTCAAAATTTTACTGATTTGTGTTTAATGTTTAGTTCCTTACAAATGTTGAAGATGAACACTACGGTATCGACTTTTACCGTAGTAGGCGTCCAAAGTTAACTGGATCCAACGTTTATGTTATGACTGGTCCAAAGTTTATGTTAATATTTAACGACTGTATAAAGCTGGACTATCTTTGCGATACTCTTGCTAATGGTACGTTCAGACTACGACAGAAATTGTGACATAAGTGTCAGACATTAATGTCTGTACTTTTTGCACTT
>DWQT01004721.1:0-10969 GCA_018244895.1 Myscelus amystis hages
AAGTGTAAAAAGTACAGACATTAATGTCTGACACTTATGTCACAATTTCTGTCGTAGTCTGAACGTACCATAAGATTACCTAAATTCTGTCTGGTTACCATAAATTTGAAATTACTTTGTTAAATATAAAGTTATACATATTGCTTAACCTCTATCTGCTTAAGGCTCCTCAGGCTGATGTAAGGCGGGAGAAACATCTGGCATCACGCATTTCATTTTTGGTTAAGAATTATTGTCAGGTTTTTTATGAAATAAATGCACATAAATTATTGACAATTTTATTCTCATTAAAAAATGTTGCAGTTTGGGTGAAAGTTTCACTTAAACATGTGTGAACAAATCTAATCAATAAAACATGACAGAATATTATTTTCATCTGTTTCCAGATAAAATATTACACTGTTTTGGTTTTGATTGGTTGGAGTTTATTAAATGGAACGGAGGTCTTTAATTAAAGGAAACGTAACTAAGACGTCTGCTTAGTTCTGTTTTTATCAACTTTTTGAATGTATACCGTACGTAACCTTAGACAAAGTAGTCATTAAAGATTTAGTTTGTTAATAGTTGAATAATAATTGTTCGTAACACAATCCTTATCAGTCATTACTGTAAACCTGTGATAAGATTCATTTATCTTACGACCACTTATTACAATAAGAAATTTACCATCTCAGCAATTGGATTAGACATAATTAACTGATTTCGGCTAAACGTGACATATGGGACATAGTAATTTATAGTAAATATTAATTGTATGTAAAATACTGTGACTGAGTGAGAATAGAATCAGGCATACCTATACATATAGTATACGCCATAGCATAGAAAACCGACGCATGAGAGACAACGTTTAGACACGCTCTATCGTGGAATTCTCCATTAAATTATTTAATTAGACTGTAATTATTTATTAACTATACAGTGACAAAAGGAACTTCCATAATCATCTCTGCATTGAATAAAGACAAAAAGCACATAAATAATTTTTTTTTCACACAAATTGATGTTTTATACAAGGAAAACACGTAAAACAGTCCACGTTTTCACAATCCGTATGCAAATGACAGGTTAATCCTTAACAAAGTCGTAATCAGGCTTAAAAATGTTACTATAATATTCTTCGAGTGATCTTTAAAGGCAGCCAGCAAGGTTTCCGTTTGACAGGGATGCACGATGAAGTATGGACGGTGTAACAGTGGGTGCTCTTGCTGAGTTATAACTGAATAGAATTGGGCTTCATCTATGCTGTAATATAATATTTTGTATATAAATCATAAAAAATAACTCAA
This sequence comes from Myscelus amystis hages, assembly GCA_018244895.1. Lineage (NCBI taxonomy): Eukaryota > Metazoa > Arthropoda > Insecta > Lepidoptera > Hesperiidae > Myscelus > Myscelus amystis. The sequence continues at coordinate 1,290 of DWQT01004721.1, forward strand.
GCGCCTTCATTGTATTAGGTACACAATTTAGCAGTATAATAATTTCTTGTATTATACTTTAAATAACTTACCTAACTAAAGATATTTGTCTAATTTCTTCTAGTGTTAGTAAGGTTCCTGACGAATTCCACACATTGAAACTGAATGACGGTACACCATAGCTCAAATTGTAAAATATTATATATTCTGCTTTATATAAAACAGTGTTGCATTCGGTTTCATGGGTTATATATGTATCATCTTTTAAATAACACTTATGTATAACCGGATCTTCAATAAATCGCCAATTATCGTTAACTTCTTCTGACTTTTTTAAAAATTCCCGCGCTGCGCTAACGAACTCTTCAGGGGTTATCGCAGCGCAATCCATACTAGATATTGTAATAGACCCACGTGTATATTTTGTAAATAACTACTTTTATTTTCCGTAATAATAAAATGCCTTGTTTTCCTGCGAATACCGTATTAATTGAAATAAAACAGTAGTGAAACTAATATGGACTGAAATGTAAATAAATGTGTTTTTTAAACACCTATTACAGATGTAACAAAGACATCAGACTCATGCAGTCAGACATTATATATTTCAGTCTTTATAAATTCAGCGTTTAGTATTACTCGTGTTAAATGATCTTTTGTACTAAAAGTTACTTTTAGTATATTTTATTATTAAAAACATTTGGAACTTAACTACAATATGTGACATTTTTAAAAGATTAATGTTAATAAAGTGAATTACATTTTTAATAAATATCTAGATTCAGCCGAATCTCAATTTTTTTCGGTTTGATAGCATGAAATACCAACTAAGACAACATCGCAACGACTGTTTTGTAGTTAAATTTAGGACAAATATCTTGTCACTCTTTGACATTTTAAACTTATTTAGGGCAATGTTTTATCACTTTTGTCAAGTAGTTGTCAATGTCAAGATTGTATGTATGTAGATCTGAATAGTAGCAGTTAATAGTTCTAAACAAATTATAAGTTGTTCATTGTATTCGTTAAATAAAATACAACTGTTATCAGTTTATTTCTGTAACATCTGTGCACTTCCCTCTTGTTCATTCATCGTGAGGTCGGTGCGTGCAGTGGATGTCTATTTCGTACAAAGTTAATTCAGAAGTTTGAAACTAAGTTTAACACTCTGCAATTGAAGTTCAACGCTATTGGTAAGGTTGTGCAATAGTTAAATAAACATTATGAGAAAAACATGGAATGATTCATCATTATTTATTTTAACGTTGAACATTTTATTATAGTTTGAACTTTTATCTGTTATAAATGTGATTATTTTTCTCTGAATAAAAAATATTGCACAGAAGTTTTACTATATATATTTTTGATAATTTAAATTGAATATGAAATAAAATTCTCACATTTAATTTTACTAGGAACTATGGACACGCTCAAAAAAGATTGGTTTACTGAATCGTGCGATATGTGGCAAGGTGGCACATTCTCCTTCCAAATTAAAGAGGTGCTCCACCGAGAAAAGTCCCAATATCAAGATATTCAGGTGTTCGACACTGTTAGCTTTGGCAGAGTTCTAGTGTTGGATGGTATTATTCAGTGCACCGAGAAAGATGAATTTTCATATCAGGTAATAAATCTTATCTATGCATATAAGTATTAGAAAACGTATAAATGGTTTCATAAAGAATGTTGTAATATATTTTAAATGATTTTTAATTAAAAATAGTGCTGTATTTTAATGGTAAATGTTTGTAGGAAATGATATCATTTCTACCCCTTTGCTGTCACAAGAATCCTGAGAAGGTGCTTATAGTGGGGGGTGGGGACGGAGGTGTTGCCAGAGAAGTGGCAAAACACCCTAAAGTTAAGGAGATTGTACAGGTAATCATAAGTTATGACATTTATATAATATTCAGTTAAAGGCAGAAAGATGTTACCAAAAATAAACTAATTGAAAAATATTTGTAACTTATAATTTAGAAATGTACATTTTAGGGAGCTTAACCCAAAGACCAATCTGTGGAAGAGTTTCTCCTCACATCAGTATTCCCCTGAATAAGGAATAGGTCCAGAGGAATAGAATCCAGTATTGGTAAAGATATAGGTAAGTGACCAGCCAATTGGTCAGGTCACCCGTATGGTCGCTCATCAACTGTAATAACTGACCCATAAGTATCATTTTAGTATACCGTTTATCATGCTGTCTCAGTAGAAAATCCTTAATAAGTAAAAAAAGAATCCAAGTACTATTATCATTGTTATAGCAATCATTTGAGAATGTATAGCATAGAGTTAGGCAATGGTCTCATACAGAATACAAAGTTAGTAAAATTGCAACATCAATATTCCATTCTATCGAAGTATACGACGATTCTATTGTATCCATTTTTAAATATGTATTGAAGGAGCTAAGATAAGAGATAATTATCACTATTCAAATAGAAGGTCAAATAAAGTTTATCATGTTGTCGAAACTTGTGTTCAGATGGTAACTATTTTGAAATATAAAATAGTATTTACAATTCTTGAGGATGTTACAATATATAGCTAGCTTTGCATCATGTTGCAGTTACAATCAACACACTATACAACCACTGCAATTTTAAACAACCTTATTTAAGTAACATTAAATTTTTCACATCATTTTTTTGTAGTACTAGCGCTATAGCATGCTATGTTTTTAGTCAGAATCTATTTAAATAACATAACAACCGTACCGTTCAGCTTGACGAGGTACCCTATTCCAATTTAGCATACCCAAAGCATATAATATTATGAATCCTATTTTTCATCTGTGCCACAACGCATTGTCTCTCATCCAAGACTTCTGTTAAAATACTTAACTGTTTTTGTTTATAGGTGGAAATCGATGCGAAAGTAATTGAAATCTCCAAGAAATATCTGCCTTTCATGGCTGTTGGTTTCAATAGTGAAAAATTGACACTACATGTATGTGACGGTTTCGAGTTCATGAAAAACCATAGTCAGGAGTTTGACGTCATCATAACAGACAGCAGTGACCCCATAGGCCCCGCGGTCAGTCTGTTCCAGGAAAACTACTTCAAACTAATGAAAAGTGCATTAAGGCCGAACGGTATTGTGTGCTCTCAAGCTGGAACGTTCTGGAACGATATAGAACTAGTAACCGGTACACTGAAGTATTGCAGAAACCAATTCCCAACTGCGGCCTACGCGTACACATCGGTTCCAACATACCCGTCCGGTACAATTGGCTTTGTAATAGGTTGTCTCGATACAGATGTTAAGTTTGATCAACCCACGATAACATTTACTGCCGCAGAAGAGAAAGCCATGAACTTAAGGTTCTACAACAGTCAACTCCATAAGGCAGCCTTCGTGTTACCTACATTCATTAAGCACCAACTCGAATAATATACACACATGTACTTAATATGCATTTTATATTTACACTTTAAGAGTTATATTGACTGTATTAAGATAATGTTAACGAGTGAATAATATGTGGGCTTTAATGGATCTGTTTTATATTCCTATTGCATTCCCTTACATTCCATAGGATATTATTATGATTGTGTCTTTTTACATTCTAGTCCAAATTGTAAAGCATTTTTAATATAATCCCTGAACAAGTGCCTTGACTCTGCTCATGTATGTGATATACAAATTTTATTGCAATATTTTTGTAAATTTTTATTCAATGTTGTATCGGGAACATTAAATCTATTTATTTTTTATTAACATTTTTTTTTTGTTTTATTTATAAAACATTCCATAATAGGATTTTCACAGATATCGTCAAATTCAATTTGAAACAGAACAAAATTTAAAAAGTATAACCAGACAGAGTTGCCATGTTTAATTTGCGTTTTCATTGTCCTTTTAATATATTATGTATTCATAAACCTATATACTGTACTTTATCAGCTGTCTGCTTATTATAGGACAAAGTCTGACCTAGCTACGGTCGTTATCATAATGATTTCTACTCATTCTCGTAAGAAACAGAGTCAACATTGTTTCTTTTTCCCACGCCAACTCGCAACCGCCGTTGTTATCATCCAGACCATAGCTACGACGGCACAAACAATGAATACAAATATGTCTAACAACGCAAGTTGCCATGTACTTAGCCAGCGCGCGTGTGAAGACATATCTAAACCTTTGTAGCGCGCTGCACGCTCGACATGATAAATTGCGGTCTCCATCGGGCCATGTGGACGATCCCACCACATTCGACTAACAACTTTAGCGCGGTCTCGCATCCTGTAAACAAGGCATTTCATGATGTACAATGTAGATAGAAATTGAAATAATCTCAACGTTTCAAAATTGGAATTGTCATGTAGCAAAATAATATGAAAAAAGAACAAAATTATTAATATTTTTAAGTAACTTTATTATCCGTGTGGTGCATATCGGATTAAATAGCCAAGCAGTGCTTGGTGCATGAATCTCATACGATAAATTCGGGAATTGTGTAGAACGACTAGAAAACTTGGTGCCAAAAACACACTTGTTTCTGAACATATATTAGTGGTGATGAGAGGCAACAAAGGTCTGGAATCTAGATAATGCCTAGCAGCACCATAAGCGGCATAAACTATCTCCAATAAATAGAAGAAACGCTGACGACTTGGGCTTCTAAGCCTAGATAAGGTCATTTGAAGCGCCTGCTTATTAATCAGTAAACTCATAGCTACAGCGATGAATGCTTATTCCATTGTTGTGCACTATTGACCTAAGGGTCGCCTTTATCTTAGCAGACACATGTTTACACCCTGAACATTGGAAGCATATCGTCATAAAGAAAATTATGGTGTATTTCATTATTCATGTTACATTACTTACTTTTCTGTTAACACCTGCTTCAAGGTATCCTCCAACCTTACTTCATCCCAGTCCTGCAACCTCAGTACACGAGCTATGCCAGAATATTCTGCGTGCGCTGCGTTTCCGTACTGATCACCTAACATTGGCACTGCAAGCATTGGCACCCCTGCGGACACTGCCTCGGTCAGGCTCAACAGGCCAGCATGAGTGATGAAAGCTACGCAGTTTTTGTGATCTAGAAAATAGAGTTTTATGCAAATAAAATGAAAATAAATTAAACGTCAACTACGTATTGTGTTACATAGATATTCTTAGTTAGTAACTACTAGTTACCCACTTAATAAATCATATTGAGGTAGCCATTTCATCACAAAAACATTATCAGGCACATCGACTAAATCCGCTTCCCATTTCCACAGGATACGTTGCGGTAAGCGCGCGAAAACTTTCAATATGGCGCGCAACCGTTTCTCTGGTAATGTTGAACCACGGATTAAAGAACCGAAACTAAAAATGATGAATCCGTCTTTCGCCTCGGAAACCCATTTTTCTAAGTCCTGTGAATAATTTTTTATATATTTATATCACAATCAAATAGATTAGTTTAGAATTTAGGGTACCCCCCCACTACACCGTTTTAAAACACCAAAAACTGTCAGCTCTTGTGCAGACAAAACATGACATTTCAAAAATCTATTATAATGTAAAGCAATTTTCGTCATTATTTGAACACGTTTAAATAGATTGAAATATAACGCTTTTACAGAATTTCTAAAAATTAATGCCGAATATTTAATCTTAGTCATTGCAGAAGTATTAGTCATTACAAAATAGAGAAGCCTAACAAAATATTACAAACATATTTTAAGCCTTTATCAAAACCAACTGATCAAATTTACACATATGCATTTCCGCATTCAATATTTGACTCTATTAGCAACTTAATACTTCAAGTGATTTTTGTGTATAGTACCTACTTTTTATTGAGTTATAATTTAGTAACGTACATTGATATAGGAAGCATTTTAACCCAGTGCCAAGGGATAATCAATGTGTGTCATTGAACTCTAGCAGGTCAAAAGTCAGCTCTATTAATCTCATTACAAAATGGTTATCGTACATTGTTTTATTATTAATTCTACGTAAATAACGGTTATATTCGGTTTCGAAAAGCCATTCACTTACTGGTGTCAACAGCTGTGGAGTCTTGTTGTGGATATGTATCCCACCGACCTCGACAAGCGAAGGAGGTATTGATCTCACACCGTTGAAAACGTGATACGTATTCATTAAAACGGCACTGGTATTTTTGCCCACATTTTCCAACCTTGGCAGACGTCTCCCAAGCGTCTTCTCTACCAACCGTTGTTCTTCCCATCTAATAACCAGTTCGTACCAGAATAAGTAGAAGTAATGGCATATTGTGTTCTGAACGCGCTCGAAGTAATCCATTTCGGCAGTAAAGGGCATCATCATTTCGGGAACATAAGCGCTGTTGTCAGTCGCTCCGACTCTTTGAGGTGTCCACGGAAGCATAGATGTGGTCATCAGCCCAACTGAAGGCAGCCCGTAGTTGTAGATGATACCCAACATACAATCACTGATAAAATGCTCAACGAGAATCAGGTCGTAATCCCCTTTTGCGGCGACAAATTCCGCAAAAATGTCCGAATCAAAAATCCGTTTGCACAGCTGCAGGTGCGATTTCGCAAGGCTCGTGATGACCGGCACATGTTGAAAGAATTTTTCAAGTCCAAATATGGAATAGTCCAAGCTCTTCAAATCCACTATTTCGACGTTCAACGGCGCTAAGCTCCTCAAATCAACGTCACGACGATTTTTCTGTGATTGTGTTAGCGGAAAGAAAGACACTACGGTCAAATTGTGACCCCTCGCCTGTAACTCGTGCAATAATGGTTCGAACACGAAATAATGGCTTTTACCTGGATACGGTAGTAAGCAGAGTATGTTATAAGCATTTGTGTGAGCCCAAACTGTAGTTAACAGAAACACTTTGAAGATAATCATCTTCCATATAAGCGTAATTTGATTTCTACTTCGAACAAGTTTCATACGACGCGCGCGTATGAGGAACCGATTGCAATGTACTGAGCTTGAATATAGCACAACGGTACTGTAATAGCCACTAATCGTAGTATGCTGTATGATTGGACTGCTTTATAGTTACAGTTCTTAGTGTGTGCGAGAAGAAATGAATTACACAACTGAAAGTGGTAGAATCATACATACATACATACATACATCAATCATAAATACCTTTCATATAAACATAATTTATGACCTGTATACGTACGTACTTAGACACATTTTAAAAGTGAATAAAAAAAGTGTAATGTGTACCACCAATAATCTCATATGTTTCTCTAATTTCTCCAATTAACCACCGACTTTGCTATGGTAGAGTTCTACGGTGCTATATATACTTCACACTAACAGTTCTATTTGAAGTCGACAGGCGATGCCTTGGTCACTAGGCTACTCACTACCATTGTGACCAATGTTATACCAGCTTAAGACCGACGAAATTTAAAGATTGATGCAATTCGATCGAACCGTTAAAACGCCCTATTAAGGTCCCGCAGGCTGTGGCTAGGGTTGTTAATTTTACGCCCTCGCCCACAGCGACTTTTTGTAGCGATGCTGTCGCGGGTTTATTAAGAGCGTGACAGCATCGCTACTAACGCGTTAGTCGCATCTGCAACGCGCTACTGTATTGCGACTGTATCGAAGCAAACGCGCGACCGTGTCAGACCACATCCGGGGGAGAGCGCGAAAGAGACCGGGAGTGGTGCGTGAGTGGAGACGGAGCATTAGTGCAATCAGCATAGTTACTGAATCACGACAGTATCCCAACTGAATCTGAGCTCGTAGACGAGGACCCTTAATAGTTTCCAACATGCTGTCATTTAAAACAGATTAAAAATAAAAATGCCTCTTTAAACTTGTAGCTTGCAAATATAGCACATATTGACAGGATAGACACAATTGTTTTGTCCATACGCGGTTTTATAAACGTATCGCAATTTTTTGTACTGTTTTCGTCGAGCGACCTTTAATGGATATGCTACAGAACGTTGCCTTAAATTAAACGGAACACGGTTTCAGGTAAATAAAACACGATTTAAGATAAACGTAATAAAAAAGCTTGGATAAAGTTTTATTCTGTTGTCGATTTATCATTACTCTCGTGCAACGGATGTTCCATTCTTCTCTTCTTCAGCAGGCCCTCCTTCTCCGCCATCAACACCGCTGAGAATACGGAGCCCGTTTTCAACTTTTTGAAAATTTTCTTATCGTGGAATGGGTGTGTATGCATATCGATTCTGAAATGTACATTTTATATCAAACAATAAAAAAATATTTAAACTGAGACCATGTGTTGCCATAATTCAATAATAATGTCGTTACTACAACCTAATCTTACACATGTTGATATAAACATGTGTAATATTGGGTACCGAACAGACGGTTTTGTGTATTTAAATATCGTGCCAAAACTATAAATTAACTTCATTATAATCACTAAGCACTAGTAAATAATTTGTAATTAGTTATAAGCTTACACCATTAATTTGTACGCCGTAAAAGGCAAAACATGGATTGAACTAATAACTTTGTAAGATCCTCTAATGTACGCATATTTGTGCAAATAAATGTCTTTTGTCTTTGTCTTTTGTCTTTGTGTTTTTGTTATTATTTATTAGATATAATATTTGAAAAATGTTTTTAACTAAGTTTTGCTGATTTTATATAGTTAAGCATACTGTAATGATTGTAATCTCATAAGTAAAATAAAGCAAATTGTTAAAAAACAAAAGTTGTTTCAATTTGAAAATGGACTACGTATGTAGTCCGCGCTACCACTGTTGTCCCGATTACATGCGCGACCACTCTAGGGTTACTAATGTACTTAGAGTATTAGAATGAAGCCTAAATCTTTCTTTAAATGCTGAGTGTTTAGTATGTGATGGCATTAATCTAATAACCAAGCATATCATTAAACATGTTGAAAGGGACCAAATTTAAAACACCATTACAACTAACAGCCCAGTCCATAACTTTGTTAACAATTGTTAGTCGTTAACAACTCTGTTAACAATTTAGTAATGGTGAAGATTGGGGATGCAGATTTGTATGTAAAATAACTCAAATCTCAGTACAGTTCCAGAAACAATTATAGAAAACCCCAATAACAAGTGCCTTATGGGATTGTGGGGCACTGTAACGAGCTAGTACTAACTGGTGAGGTTATCGTCAAAGTCATGAACGATTTCGAAGGCACGCTCTCCGTCGTGAACGGTGATGGTCTCCATGCGGTCCTCGATGGCCATGTCCTCCAGAAGCTGGTTCATGATTCGGGAGTTGATGAGGTCGCTGGCCGACGAGTACACCTTCATCTGAGCCGCAGGAGGATCGTTGAACGGCTTCACTGGCTTGTCGTTTAACACAATGTACTGCGGAAATGGTTCCAGATTATTTATACACATAACACACACAAGGAGAAAAAAAGATATAATTTTTATATTAACAATTGCTATCACTAGGTACGCAAGATAAGTTCAGCACCCCCATTTATTTATACTTACATCTGTATCCTTAGTTGATGATATGGCACAGAAGCCGCGGTAGCGGATATTGGCCTTGACATACTCGTGGAAGAGCAGCACTCCACTGATGAAGCCCAGAACGACCACCACCAAGGTGACCAACGACATTAACACGAAAGTGCCCATTGAAGGCCTCACCCGCCGTCCATATCTAGTATGCATATGAATCTGTGTGAAACAGAATATAATATAATGGTACGTTCAGACTACGACAGAAATTGTGACATAAGTGTCAGACATTAATGTCTGTACTTTTTACACTTA